>JAHWFP010124394.1:10201-52340 GCA_023313725.1 Lithobius niger | reverse complement strand
TGTCTCCTTACCCTGTAAAATCATTGAGAACGTCTTTCGTGACCACATTTTATTCATGAAATCATGTCGTGTATATACTCAATAGGGCTTTAAGACCAGCAGACTCATCACTTTACTAACAGATTTTAAACTCCCTTGACGACTGGACCTCTAACCTTAATGCATGCAATCCTGTTTGTTATCTTTGTCAATTTTGCCAAAGCCTTCGACTCTGTGATACATTGTAAGTAAGGTCACAAACTTCAGATGTGAGGCGTCAAAAGCCCTATTCTTGATTAGATTAAGGATTTTTTTTTTGCGAGAATGCTAAACGGTTGACTGGCATTAGCTTTTCACTGGTAGCAAGCGTGTCACTAGTGAAGTAATTCTAGGCGCTGTTTTAGGCTCCCTGCTTTTGTCCTGTATATAAGTGACTTAAAGCACTGTTTAGTGCTTTAGTGCTGTTTAGTGCTATTGCAGCAACTAATATGTCAAATTGCTAAAGTTTGCAGATGACGTTAAGCTGCACAGATGTACTCTTACCATAAAAAAGCACCTTGACCGTACACCTGCTGTCACTGAGCTCCAAACTTGGTCAGAAAACGTGGCAAGTGCCAGCTGCTGCAAACAAATGCAACCACCATGCTGTTTGGAAAGAAAGATTAATTGTCTGAATGTACCGTCATGGGCGATACACTAAATCATGTTTTCTACATCAAAATCTAGGCTTTATTTGCAGTTAAAAGCTGTAAATCACTGCATTATTATTAGGTTGGCAAAGCCACGCACTGTCATGCTCAGAAGGTGCATTATAACATGTAATGTCGCTGCTTTGGTTTGGGCTTTTGTTGGTTACGTCCACCATATTTTGCAGTCGGCTTGCCAGGTCTAGTAGCCACATTTAATCAAGGATATGCAGCATGTCGAGTCTGTTCTGTGACGTTACACAAATTTCTCGTCTGGTCTCCATGGAAAGTCATACGAGGATCGCCTGATAATTCGTAACCCTGAAACTCTCGAATTGAAGTCGGCCCACATACTTAACTTTTCCATTTTACATGGGCTGTTCTACGTTGATTATCGCCGTTTCATTACCATTATGGGCAGCACTAAGACTTAGACGTCACCCTCGCAAGCTTGTTATCGAATGTGATAAGAGGGACTGTGGGTGGCTAGTTCTACTTTGTGCACATGGTTGTGGAAATTTGAAATGACCTACCTGCTCATGCTGTTACTCTTCCTTCGATGTTGAGTTTCAAGCATGAAAATAAGTTTAATTTTTTTAAACTTTTTAAAATCACACCAGCTTATTAAAAAAATCTCTTTTCTGTATGTACCGTTCTCTTTTTTTTACTAGCTGCTTGGAATAACTGGTTCTATGTAAACCCTGACCTGACCTCTTGCTTCGCAATTTTGTTATTTATTGATAATAATTGGCCAACATACAAAAAAAAGTATTAGTTATGTATTTATAATAATTAGTCAAAAAACAAAAGTCGCGTATATATGGGTAACACTTTTTTTTTTATTAAATAGTTAACCAATACAAACAATGTAAAAAATATGTTCATATTCATCGTTGCTTCCTCTGTTACTTCATTCCTAACTTTTATCTCTATTAGAAACACGATTTTTTCAAAAATAATCTCAAATTCATCTTTTCGTCCGAAGAAAATCCCATGAAAAAAATCCAAACTCTTTTTACAGGTGGGTGTTTTGGCAATCGCCCGTTAAATAAATAAAAAAAACTCATTAACTGGACGAAATAAATTGCTATTGCTGCTATTGTTTTCTTCCAACAGTTGGATAAAACAAATTTATTAGGGTGGGGTCCGACTTTTAAGACACCCTGTCTAATGATTATACAGTGGAAAATTTCGAACTTTTCGTGTTTTTATGCCTGTGACGTTGTTCGGGTTTGGCCACAAGCCACGTTTGTGGTGCTAAATGTGCAGACAGAGCTCAAATGCTCCCAGGAACCAAAGGTATTAAAGCTTCGATATTTTATTTGAAATAATATTGCTGGTTTTCTGTCTGTTGCTCTGTCGCAAGGGAAGTTTACAATAATAGCATTATTACGAGCGATTTTACTCACGGCAACCTTTGGTATAACTCATTCTATATACTCTGACAATTGTCAAGCCATACACGATGTTAACTTTCAGGTAATTGTTAATTGCTGTTGTATGCCTTGAAATTCACCCCTTGTGTACCAATACTTAAAAATGTGAAAAGGCCAAAAATAAAAGCTGGCTTTGTGAGGGTTCCCTGAGACCCAAAATGTAAACAAATCACAGCCGAGTGTTCATAAGCTTGTTCTTCTAGCCAAGAGGATGAGCGATTGAATCTCACTGCTGGTAGTATTGAATCACACATGGTATTATTAAAAAAAAAAAGGACCATTGGCAAAAGTCTATTGTATAAAGGGTTTCGAAATTATTTTTAGTAACAGCAGAACTATTACTATTCAGAGTGTGGGCCCTATTCTAAGCACCACTCCATTTCCAATCATGATTACTTAGCGTTAGCTACAATCAAAATTGAAGACCAGATCCACATGGAGTTTTTGTTTCACGTAACGCTAACTAATCTGAAGTTTTAAGGGAAGTTGAAGTGGCAATACTAAATACAGGCCTGACATAACAGTAACAATAATTGCAGTGTACAAAATTTCCTTAAAATTACGGTCCTGGTAATTTGTTTCTAGCTCTTTCAATTGTAAAGTGTAGGCAAGTCAAAAGTTTATCGAAATGAGGATTGGCGTTGTGCACTAAGGTGTTGTACATCCTTTATCATTACGTCTGAAACAAATATTCGCCCCTCTAGTCAGTATGCTGTACAATGCATCAGGCGCTTTTGCAATAGAAGTTACTTGATCTTGTACCGCTACTTTACGGTAAATTTTAACATTGTGGGAGCACCGTTGAACCCAAGTGACTTAACGTTTTTTTGTTTTTTGTTTGTTTCAGTTTTTGGAAAAAGGTACTTTCCCGGTACATGGACGACAAGGAAAAGCTACTAGGAATAAGAACACTGGGGCTCCCAACTAGCTAAACCTTGATTTTAAGTAGGCTAATAAATAAATTTAACATAGAAGAAAATTTGCTCAGAGTTTGTGTAAGACAGTTAGGCAAATCAGGTTGGAATGACTGGGATTTGGAGGTTTTACTGTTTATGGGGGAAATCCCCCCCCTCCCCCCAATTTTGGAAAAATCGTATATAGTTAAAAAATTAACATTATTAAAATTTAATAATGTTTAATAATAATAAAAAATTATTTATTATTTAAAATTATTATACTGGTTGCTAGTATTCATTTGTGTTAGCCCGTCACCGCCATGATTTAAATATTTGTCTCGGTTAATGCAGAAACGTCAGCTGTGAAAACAAAATTTGTTAAGGATTCCAGCCAAATTCGAAGTCACGATGTCAACGCATGCACTAAAATCGTGTGGAATAGTTCGAAAATTAGGTATTAGTCTGTCGGGAAAAACAAAATCTACTGGTAGGGAGGTAAAGAATTTCCGACACTCGAAATATGAGTGATCTCTTCAGCTGTCCTGTATTGTCTATTTACGGGATTGATTCAATTTTCTAAGAATTAAGCAGCAAGATTCGTACCAAACTGGCGAAACCAATGATTGATAGGAGAACCCTCTGTAATTAACGTTCAAGAAAAAAATTATTTAGTTCACAAGGTAGACAATATGGATTTTTTTTTCAATTTTAACAACGTGTAACATTTGTTCAGAATTACACAATGCTTGTAAAGAATTCACAAAATGTAGTTTATAAGTTAAAATTAGACCTAAACTTGACATACTCAATCCTAAATGGATTAACTAAAATAAATAGCAACCGTTTCTTCCAAGTATGGGAACACAAACAAAGGGGCCATGACCTAAAATTGATAGTAAAGCCTATTAGAAGAGACTGTTATTAGTTCTTCTTTTCGCGCCGCATTGCAAATCGTTGGAATGCGCTTGATGCAGATGTTGCCCAGGCTCCCATCCCTTGCTGCTTTTAACTTTAGGCTAAAAAGTGTTGATTTAACTAGATATGTTACGCATTCTTAATGATGTGACAAAGGCATTAGTCGGAAATTCATGTTATCTTACTTTTATTGTTTTAATACCACAGGCTAGGTATGAGTGGATAGCATCTATTTCTTTTTTATCCTTTTGCGTATCTTAGCCGCAATAAACGTTTTATTAAAAAAAAACACTCTTCACAAAAGTCGTTTCTTCCTCTTTCGTTAATAAAGTATGAGGTAATCTTCCTTGAACAGATTTAACCTTTGCTGGCGTTGTAAAAATGAAAGGCTAGGTTACTTACAAACTGTAATGGCTCGGAATTAACAAGCAGCTTCAACCTAATTGAAAATAGAAAGCCAGAAATGTGCCTAGAAAGACAGGTTAAATTTGTGGCTGGACAGAGGTACAATAACAAGCTTCACAGCGATAAACTTTCACAATTTAAAAAAGTTTGAGAAGAAAAACACGGATTCAAGTCAACATTCAGTCAAACGTCTCAATAAATGTCCGGAGTTAGGCGAGAAATCAATCAGCAATTATAAAAGTTGATTTCATCAAATCCTTAGGCTGTCCGACGATAACTTTAATCCTACACGTTGCTCAGCTTCATTTTCAAAGTGCGTGGGAAAATGCTCTAGCATGGAGCAGTAAATCTGAACGAGGGCAAAGTACAATGAAATAATTCCTAAAAGTCAAGCAATATTTCACAATCACCTTTCTAGAGAAATGTCAAACACAGGCCTCATTCGTCGATTGCAGCAGAAATCTCCAAAAGGCTTCGACTTTAGTCCATAATTGTTTCCAAGCTAAATGAAATCAGCGTCTTAAACAGAGCCATTCACACTTCTGCCACATGACTGGATCCTATCGTACCAACCACAACGAAGCAGCACAATTCTCCCACATATCGAAATGGCAGACCACACCCCTCGTTTTTTCTATTTAATAACAGGTAACATTTATTCAATACCAAACATTAAGAATTACGCATTGCTAGTTATAAAAAAAATTTTAAATGTCACAAAATTCATTATTTCTTTCGTTAATAAAATACGAGGGCATCTTCCTTGACAGAATTAATCTTGACACAAAAATGTGGAAGCATAGGCCATTCATAAACTGCAATGGCTTAGAAAGGAGTCTTTATGGCTTCAATGCAATGGAAAAGAGAAGCCGGGAAGAAATATATCAAACATCACATTTTTAAAAAATCAGAACATTAACAAGAAAAAAACACCTCATGAAACATAGTAATATAAAAAAAAAATAATAACAATAAAAATCAGTAAATACTTTAAAAACCATACACAAGGCCCATTGAGAAAATCACTTACTGGGAGTAGAACACAAGGCAGATGCTACACCAATGAAGGGGAGGAGCAAGCATATTAAAGAAAACTCGACAATCATGAGATGACATTTACCTATCAATCCAAAACCTCCAAAAATGAGAGACAAAACCTCGACATGTTTCCACCACCCACCACCCACCAAATATGACCAAAGATTACCCTCAATCTTTAAAATCCCTTCACAACAAAACCAACAAAATTTTCATGTGCCAACTTTAAAGTCAAAAATCACAAGAAAAGAAACAGAGTTTTAACAACCATAAAAAAATAAGTAAAAAATTCAGTATCGGTAAGGGAAATGCAATCAAATAATTTTTTTTTTGAAACCAGAAGGTAAGAAACCAAAACATACATGACAAGATACAGTTCATCCTAACACACAAGTAGAATGCAACCCACCATACTAACACAATCAGGAAAAGTATGTAGTTTTCAGGAATCATATAAATGAACAATGTGTGAACAACGGTTTACTTTTCACAAACTTTAAACTGAGATGCATGATACGATTACTTAAAGCGTTTTTAATGTTGCAGAATCCTCTAGTTAATAGGTTAAATATAGGTAATCTGTTTCTTAATGAGGTAAGGACCCATCTAACGTTCAGCCAATTTACAAGAAAATGATTGTATTTTGGCAGAACAAAAGTATGCCTGGCGTATCACTAATTGACTCACAGAGATCCACCACCTTCCTTTTTTCATCAAAAATTGCCTTGTTTGTATCCTGGGAGTCCATAAGAGATTTTCTAGCAAGGGAAATAGCATCTGATATCGCTTCGTCAAATTCTCAGCCCTACTACACGTTTTCTTGTCCATAAGTCCAAATGATGTAAGAACAGAGCAATTAACACTTACGGCGCATCATAACTCCCACAATGAGGCCGCACAATGCCCCCACTATCGAAGCGCCAGACCACATCCCTCGTTTTTTCAAACATGTGACATTTATTCAGTACAAACTACAATGCTAGTAAAAAATGCTAGTAAAATACAATGCTAGTAAAAAAAAAAGTATTTACGAAAGGTAGTTAATAAGTTAGAAAAAAAACTTGTCAAAAGGTATCCGGAAACAAATCCACATAAGTTGATACATTTTTTTTTTCAATTAATTGGTGAGAAAGCAATGAAAAGAAAAGCATGGATTAGAGACAACATTCAGGTAAATTCTCTGTAAGTGTCCGGAGTTAATTTTTTTATTCATTTCTTCTTACAAGTGGCCGAAGGTGCTGGTAATCGATAGCCGTACACTTTAATATAATTGAGCATTATGTTTATGCGGGTTCAATTTACATGCAATTGATTAATAATGGCCACCAGTAGCCGCCATCAGGAAACAAATCCCCAAAGGTTGTTAAATAAGTTTTTCATTTATTTGGTGAGAATGCAAACCGCTATTAGAAGAGTTAATAATCTGATTATATGTTAATGCAGCGCATTGATCGGCCTCATAACAAAGCACGTGGAAAAGTACACAATCTCGAGGCAATAAACCCCAAGAGACAAAAACACCTAAGGGCAAAAACACCTCATGAGACACAATAATATTAAAAAAAAAATAATAATAATGAATCAGTAAATACCTTAAGAAACCATAGACAAGGCCCATTGAGGAAAACACTGACTGGGATTAGAAAAGCCAAGCCAGATGCCATGCCAAGGAAGGGGAGGAGCAAGCAGTTCAAAGACAACTCGGCAATCATGAGATGACATGCACCCATCAATCCAAAACTTCCAAAAATGAGAGGCAAAAACTCCACATACTCCTCCTTCACGTATGACAAAAGATTAACCTCAATCTTTATTATTCCTATCTACACAACGAAACCAACCAAACTGTTCAAGTGCCAACTCTAAAACTAAAAACCTCAAGAAAAGAAACATACAATTTTAACAACCATAAACAATGAGTAAAAAATTAAGTATCGGTAAACGGAAAGCAATCAAATAACTTTTTTGAAATGCGAATGTCTAAACCACAACTTACATCACAAAATACAGTTTAATTCTAAACAGACGAGTAGGATGTAACCCTTCATACTATCACAATCAGGAAAGGTATGTAGTTTTAAAGGGCGCAGCATTTGTGGGTGGCCTACGTCAACGACCAGCTTGCGGCAACCAACGGACTTAGTCTCCACAATAGTTTCTTGGAGTCCAGACTAGGAAGCTCAAATGTCCCACGCTCACCGGAACATTCACTGGTAACATTATTTCAAAAATAAAATATGGAGCCTGCGTAGACTAATATTAGAACAAAAGATAAGATTGGTCAATAGCTAGTGCAATCATCTCAAAAGCTAAAAGTCCCATGATCAATCCTGACCTCAGCCTACTCCTGTTCAATCGGGAAGAGAGGAGCCCCGGAAATGCACTCGTGCTCTTGTCGACTGTGGTATGCAAGCAGAATAGTCCCTCTCCATTCCGAGATAACTATTGCAGTTGAAAAGGATGGTAATTCGACAATTTTTTTTTCACTTAACATGATTCGTTCTTCGTTGATATCATGCGAGCAGTTTATTTTCAGTGCTGCTGCTATTAGTTGCCTGTCGTTTGTGTTTAGTTGCATTCTGAACCAGCAGTTGTGAAATCTTAGTAATTGCTCCGACATACATTGATGTACTGCAAACAACTGCCTGAGCATAAGATGTCACAGCGACAGTTTTATTAGTAGGTTCTTTCGTCTGAATGGGCTCTAACACGAATTTTTTAGTATATCAGACTACGTCAGTGTATTATAATAACTATACCTATACTGTCTGGTAAGTTTCATTCTGATCAGTCACTTCCCAGTACAACTTCATGACAGTTTTCAGGCTTACCGTCCATCGTGTTTTCAATAAATTTGTAGTGTCATTGCCTCTCCAAGACACCCCGGAACCCCTTTGCATTGGGGTCAGCAGTCATTACAGACAGAAAGTTTCAGAATACGTTCCATCTTATAATTTATTAGCAGGTAAACATAAAAAGATATTCATTGCAGCTAGATTAACCACGTTCTTTGGATGAACAGTTGTTAAATGAATAAGGTCATCAGTGGACTAGCTACACATGAAAAGCTCTTTAAGCTACATCAAGATCTACATAATTGAATAAAGTAGGACTAATCCTCCTCCTCTGAACTATCCTCGGGAGAAGTTGTTTTAATATGGTTACCTTCCTCGTCTGTTTTTGCAGGTAGAGATACGTAAATAATAAAACAATATGTGTACTAATGTCAAGATATCAACATAACGAATTATTTATATGACAGTAAAGACAATTTACCCTTGAATATTACAAACAATTACAGTTGGATAGGGACAATGGGTCATCACCGGGATCCGAGCACTTTAACCAGAATCCGACGACTGTGTGCTTGGACTCATCACACAACCAAGTGACCATAAAGAAGTCACAGATTAAAATGAAGAGAATGGTTTTATTGCAAATAATAAAAGGGACTCTCAAAAAATATTGTTATATTAAAGCAGGAATTTTAGCATTGTTTATGTACTTGAAACCTATAGAGTTCTATAGGCAGATTGTTTCACCCTTTTTTGGGATCGTTAGTAGAGAATACCCTGTTGATGAGGGCAAAGGCACCTCGCTGTAGGTAATTTAAGTCTCGATATTTTTAAAAATTTCTTCGAAATAGGGCTTATTTTTGTGTTTGTAGGATCGGCTTCGACGTTAAAAAAAACAAAAAAACATTAGAGCTCGTATCCCCATACTCACAGCCGTTAAGGTGCACGAATAAAAACGAATTAGAGTTCACTCCAACGCAACGAACTACAATTTGACTCCAATTCCAGGGAACAAGGACCGTTTTTACTCAATGGTTATGTCAGAAAGTGAACGCAGTTTGTGTTTGACATGTTTAATGTTTGTTTGTGTGTGCATATGGACGTGTATGTTTGTGTGCGCATAATTTGTGTGTTATACAGGCTCATTTTCTATTTGTGTTTGTTGTTTTCTATTTTAAGTCTGTGTCGTGAGAGTGGCTGTATGTGCATTTTGTGGGCATTTATAATTTGTGAAACAAGCAGACTCCTAGTTAAGGCAGCTTTTTTTCTCCTTGTTTCCTGGAATTGGAGTTCCAATTATAGTTCATTGCCTTGGACTGAACTCTAATCCGTTTTTATTCGTGCACCTTCACGGCTGTGATTATGGAGATACGAGCTCTAATGTTTTTTTTCTTTCTAAACGGCTAAGCTGTTTTTTGTTCAGTTAATTTGTTGGATTTTTTCGCTTCCTTTTTATTGTAATTGGTACGGTTTTATCTATCTTGTGTATGGGGGGGATTGAGGCTTAATGGCTCGTCGACAACTTAGTCATTATCGCCAACGTCAGTCACAGTGCAGTGGTCCGGGTTGCCACTACACCACACATTACAGAGATGTTATTCAAACCCCTAATCTAAATCTCGTCATAGATCTGTACCTCCTGCAAAAATTGAAAAACACCGGACAGGAGGACATACTTATCGCCCAATTGACGCGCAATGTCATGCGGAAGATGGAAACGACAACGAAAACCATCAAGATCGCGACAATCAACAAGGAAGTGCCGGACCGCAAGCGGTCGTCGACACCAATAACATTCAGGAGGGTCAACCCGCCGCAAAACGAAACAGTAAGTCGGGTGTGACCAATGCTCAAACGGGCCAACACTACCTGCTCACGGCGACTGTGGGGACAAGCCGAGTGCCACTCCTCGACAGTGCCTTTAATAGCTCGTAATTTTATTACCGGCCTGTTTGTCCCACTAGCTATTTCCTTCCACACCTTCCTTATGTTCTCATTGGACAACTCGTTGCAATCACAGTTGCTATAGATATTGGCATGGATCTTTAGCTCAGAAGTTTCCATGTGGTGTGTGACTCAGCATCAGGGATTCTGTTCCTTGAGCGAGCTTTTTGTTCTCTCGTGTTGGACCATCCATTGGTTGTGGAGATTGGTAGGAAACTCTTTGTTGCTACACAGGCTGGGTCTTGTGTCTCCATTCAGTAGGTCCGTGGCCACAGCAATGTCTTCGGTAATGAAGTAGCAGACGGTCATGCTAGGCATGGGAGGATTGAGAAGCGTGCTGTCATAGCATTTCACTTGGCACCGAGAAATCTTCAGACAGTTTTGTTATCTCTTACTACCGAAGAGTGGTAGAACGGGTGGGTAGCTGCCCTGACAGGTAGGCAGCTTTTTGCCATTCATGCGATGGTCTCCTCGCTCAAGTTTTTGGCAAGGCTATCCTGGAGAGATGCCTGCCTGTTATGTTTCCGGACGGGTCACTCACTG
This sequence comes from Lithobius niger, assembly GCA_023313725.1. Lineage (NCBI taxonomy): Eukaryota > Metazoa > Arthropoda > Chilopoda > Lithobiomorpha > Lithobiidae > Lithobius > Lithobius niger. The sequence continues at coordinate 41,703 of JAHWFP010124394.1, read as the reverse complement.
GTGCGTGGTCACGCCCACCATCTGGAATGGTACACTTCCCCAGTGTGCGGCTGCAGGAAACGGTACAGCATTTTTTGTTTAACTGTCGGCTTTAGGCGTCGTTTCGTTGCCTCCCCTATTCGATGTTCATCGAGATGTCCGGTGGGCATTGGGTGTCCGCTGCCTGTCTCAGACGTAGATGTCCTGCGTAATGTTCTAGCCTTCTGAAGCTGCATACGACATGGTCGATATAGCCTGGGTATGTTACTTTTTGCGAATTTTGGGTGTTAGTAAGAATTTGGTTAGGGCCCTTTTCGGTCTTGTGTCCTGGTTTATCTACGCAAGCATGTTAGTTTGTGGTGTACTGGATGTTAGAATCGTACTTTTTTTAAATGGCGAAGCCGTGTTTTAGTCTTCTGTCGAGCCGAAACGGCTGAAAAGACTATTGTCTGTCCGTCGGTGCATCGCCTTATTCACCTTGAGAACGGTACTGGAAAGAGACAAACGGTGTTCACCATTAGATACAGTGACTAAAACTCAGTTCAAAAATACGACAAATTAAAACATTTTTGCTTTCTTATACCTAAAAGGCTCTGTTAACGTAACTCACTGAAATAATACCATTTCATTGTCGCATTTAAACACTAAAGGAAAACATGCAACCATAAGGGTAAAAGGAGTTCGTCAATGACACACATTAACTTCATTGAAAAAATGTCTCGATACCATGTTGCATGGATGAATAGGCCTACTCTCGACCAAATTCTGCAAATTAGTAACATAAATACCTTTCTTACATTATCATAATTCAATATTTTAATAAACAATTTATAAAATTTATTTTCATGGTTTCATAGGCTCATATTTTTTCCATTTAATTTTATATTCTTAAATTTATATTTTTAATTTTTCATTAAGAAAGATGAGCTCGATTATGCTCTTCTTAAACAGCTCTTTATTCAAGCAATTTAATAAATACTTTGGAATTTCATTGAATATATTTGGTATAAAATGCTCTCGTCTTCTCTTACCATAATTATTTTTCCATGCCGGTAATTGGTAACTTATTTTTTGTTAGATGTTGTTTCACCCGATTTATATACTTTTACCTTACATTTATTGTCAAAGTAATACTTTGTTAATATCAGTATATTTTTTATTTACTTTATTTTCATAAATTTATTTTCTTTAACGAGTATTTCCCTTTTTATTTTTTTATATTTATTCCCCCAAAAAATCTTAATTAATTTATTTTGAACTTTTTGTAGTCTTTCAAGTAGGTACTCTGATGTCTGTCCATAAATCTCAATGTCATATCTAATGACACTTATGACCCATCCATCAAAAATAATTTTTTTCTGTTTTTATTTAATATTTCTCATAAACTATAAATTTTTGAACATAATTTCCTTAATTTAATTACCATTCCTTTTATATACATTTTAAACGTCCAATTTTTGTCAATTTCAATTCCTAAGTATTTCATTGTTTGTTTGTTTTTTCCAATTTAAAGGATTTATCACTACAGGGATAAGTTTGATTTTTATAATTCAAATTTTTACAATTTCCATAATGTTTTATTATCCATGTATTATTTTTTATTTTCATTTTTGGTACTTTAATGTCTATTTGTAATACCCTTTTTTTTTTACTTATAAACAATTCATTTGCAATGTAATAATCGTTTATAATCCTTTATAATAATAATAATAACAATAAGTTTACTTTCAGCAAAAGGGTTACGGAATGGCAGACCATTGATACCGTTCCCTGCATTAAATGGAAAAGAAAGAAAAAGTGAATTTAATATTATGGGAAAGTGATTAAAAGTACTAAGTGATAAGTGACTGCTAAGGCAAAGTTATCGACTACTTCTGCCATGTACGATTCAATGATGAATTTTTTATCTCTCATACATGGTATGGCAGAGTAGTCATGATCCATGGTTTGACTAACTACCGGTAGCTTATTTCTTTGTCAAAGCCTGGAATGAGAAGCAATGGCTACCTTTTGGTCCTCTCTCTTTTGGCTAACGGCAAGGCTCTCTTCTCTACTCTCTTCAGAAAGTATTGCTACAGATTCAACGGCTGTACCACAATATTAAACAACAAGCTAAACACTACCACAATAATGGAAATTTTATGTACCTCAAATGCGTACAAAATTTAAAAAAATAACAATATCTTTGCCACCATTCGGATTAAAAGCTTGATTATGCAGCCTTTCACGTCTAAATCACTGGATTAATCTTGCTGTATGTTCTTTTGTTGACTAGTGTTGTTCTTCTAAAGTACGATAGACACTTTCTAAAACTTCATTGTGCTCTCTTTCTTAAGCTAATTTTCCTCTGATTCAGCTTTTCTATAGTTTCACTGGCCTGAATTTAACAGCCATAATATCTGCATCAAAATGTCTCGCTACAATTTTCATGGCTGTACCACAATTTTAAACAACAAGTTAAACACTCACACATACAACTTTTAGTGCATCACAAATGCTTACATTTTTGCCACCATTCGGAATAAAGGCTTGATTAAAGCTTTTCACGTCTAAATTACTGGTGTGAACTTGTGGTGAATTTTGTTGTCTAGTATTGTTTACAATTCCAGCTTCTAATTTCCATTCTAATTTTCTAAAGTTCGATAGCCAGACATTCACTTTCTAAAGCTTCATTTGAATTTCATACATTCTCTTTGTTAAACCAATTTTCCTCTAATTCAGTTTTTCTATTTTTAATAGCCCAAATTTCGGCTTCAAGTGCCTTTACTGTGCCAAACAATCTTGGTCAGTAAGACTTACACCATAACTTGTCGAGTAATTAAATCAAATGGCTCGGTTTTGATGTGTTCCCCATCGTAATGTACGTCGAAGTCATCATATAATTCTTGCAATACTTGTTGCGATTTATAAATGTATAAGTGTAAAAATGTGTTACACTTCGACTCGGTAGTAAAAAACAAAATTTAAATTACCATTTTGACGGCTGTTATCTTAAATCTCATCTTTCCATTAAAGATCTTGGAGTTTACCAGTCCTCAAATCTTAACTTTTCAAACCATTGTTCATTTTTGGTCTCCCGTGCTAAGCGACTTGGTTATATGATTAAACGCTGCTTTCTTTCTGGTGATTCACAGACTCCATTATTTACATACGTCCAATTTTAGAATACGCTTGCCCGGTCTGGTCACCACATCATGTCAAACATATAAAGAATTTGGAATCAGTCCAGAGAACTTTCACGAAGTACCTCCGTGGGTTGCGGTGATTTATCATATAAACAACGTCTATGTAAATTAGGCCTCGAATAACTTGAATTCTGATCTATGTTTTACTTACTCCATCTTAAATGGACTCGTGCATATCGACCCTAAGTTTTTCTTTAAGATCAGAGGTAATGACTATAAACGTGGTCACCCATTGAAACTCACCGCAAATGTTGTTAAGAAGGATTGTACCAAGTACTTTTTCGCAAATAGAGTGGTGCACCCTCGGAACAGCCTCTCGTCGGCTGGTTACTGCAACTAGTGTCTCTGCTTTTAAACGGAGCCTAAATAAAAGGATCTTTCTGCCTTCCTAAATTGTTTCCTTGAAGTGCTCCTTTTTGCGTATTATGCTTATTGTTCTTGTTTTATATTTTGTTATGTACTGTTTTTAATATTTCGGGCGAGATATTAGTGGACTTATCATCCCTTTCTGTTTCCCATTGCAACCTACTTTATGCAATAAATTTCTTCTTATTATTATTATTAAATAACGATAACCCGCCATCATTTAAAAAATATATATTTACAAATGCCAATTCTGCAATTATCACACGCTATCAAACACAGGTTTCCTTCCCGTTTGCCTCGGCTGTTTGTCCATGCATCCCGCTTGTCCTCCAAGTTGATGATGACGTCACTAAATAACGCAACCGATTGATGCTTCCGTAGGAGTATGCTCCTCCCGTAACGAAGTGAATATATTGCTCTAAGGTGGCATTTGTTGAGATCGGTCGCTTTGCTGTTTAGTGACTTTATGCAAGTGCTCAGTATAATATTTCGTGCATGTTTGGATTCGTTATACGGTGAGGAGATAAGACACTTTTAAACGGATATTATCTGCTTCTGTAAAACTGATTTATGCACCGATTACGGTACAATACAATACAATAAATCCTCGAACACGATTATAGGATTTATTGTATTGCACCGTAATATTTGCGTAATTCAGTTTTTCAGTAGCGGGTAATATTCCCTTAAAAGTGACTCTGCTCCTCGCCGTATAACGATTCCAAACAAGCACAAATATGATACTGAGCACTTTATAGAAGAAAAATCGAAGTAAAGACAGACAATTGTTAATGAGAAGTTATTTGGAGTTATTTGCTGTCCTGACATGGACAGCATCTACGATCCTCTTGCGTCATAAATTCGTGGTACAGCGTCATCAGGAATGAAGTAGAAAGAAAATAGCCCTTGGTAGCGATGATAAGTTCCTGGGGGAATTAATTGACTGGTCGTTCGTTAACAAAGCGATTAAAATCCGTTATCTGCCATCTTTAAAACTGGGATCGGACATTTGGACCAATTAAAAATAGCCAATTAAAAATATATAAAGGGCCTGCCGTCTTGTGATCATAAACAATTATTAGTCAACTTCATCCTTCAATTTAATGGTTTTAAAATCGTCCTGAAATTTTATTATTAGCAATTAATGACTTTTTGGAATTTCTACCAAGTTTATAGCTTCTGTTCTTTGAAATGCCAAGCCACTTAAAGAGAAATATGAAGACGCATGTAAAATCGTAAAATATTATTAGGCTTATCACTCAAAATAGGAAATATTAATGAAGTGGCTTGACATGGTAAGACTACATTCGCTCATAAGTAGTCAAGCAGTCAAGCAATCGCTAACAGGTAAGTTGAATCTTTTTAAAAATAAATTTTGTTGAATCTAGTGTTGTCTGAAGCAAAATAATGCTCGTACACTGTACAGTTTTGATATTTGAAAATAGGTTTTTTTTTAGTATTTTCCTGTACTGTTTTGCTAGTTTTCCTGTATTTTCCAGTAACTCTGCAACTAGGCCTACCCAGCAACAATGTGATCAAAATTTCAAATTTACATAGAGTTTTAAAACATTCAAACTAGATGAATGAGGCATAACTTACAAATAAAAAGTTACAAACAATACGTTTTTTTCCATGACTGAATTTTGAGGTAATAGCCGCGGGAGGGTCAACTACAAAGACCAACAAGGTGGGACACTTGTGGTCGAGCAGCAATTTGGGACAATTCCTACGGGAACATTCCTCCAGGGCTGGTTCAGCACCAGGATTGGTTACGATGGCAAACAGTCAGAGGCCTAACAATTTCGCGTGGATCGTTTTGCCGTTTAGCATGAGGAGATGTGGTTGGTTCGTTAATTAAGGTGAGCTGGAGACAGTTACTTTGGGGACTGTATTTCTTCCTCTGGTTTATTCATAACTCTATTTGGAACTAACATTCGGGCAGAGACAGGGGTAAAACAGCTTTGGTGCCAAACAAGGTTTTTAGGGAGCCAATAGTACTTCACAGTTATAACATTTAGGACTTGGGAAAATTAGCATTAGAAAAACCTGGCTCAACACAATATGACCTTGGAGTAATAAAAAACGAACGGTTACAACTTACAAAATGGCGTCCATGTTCGGTAGGCAAACCTCCAAGAAACCCGGATTCCAAAGGGGCAGTTAGGATACGGTATAAGTTCCAAGGCATTTAACAAGAGTCTCTACTGGAAGGTATGGTTATATGTCGGAGACATCATATATCCGGATAAGTGCAGGAATCTAGACACACGCTAGTGTGTCGTCGCCAACTAACAGTAGATCATCCCATTGTAGACTTCCCATTGTTAACAAATTGATTGTTAATGATAAAAAGGCGGCTCACTAGCAGACGTGTGTCTGTTAACTGTAAGCAACTGAAAGCATATTTTGGCATGTTGAGGATAAATCCCAATGCGACGGAAATGTTTCAAATTGTGATGAATGTAAGGGGAAGGGTCAGAGATTAAGAAAAACTATAATTTAAAGGATGAGTGACCAGCAATCATAGAGAAAAAGATGCGCCAATAACGTTGTTTTTATGTTACTGTCTAGATAGATAGCTACTAGCTAGCTAATAAGATTTTTCCCATGTTAAATCCCATAGACTTTTTGTTCATGGCTAGCGCAAAATTGAGACGTCCTACGTAGCTGAACTTTTGCACACGGATGCATGGTGATCTGAGCATGGGGGTTGAAGGGGTCAGGACAAATGCGTGGGATGGTTTTGAAATTCGGCACGAGGGGATTTAAATTTCGTTTCTTTTCCAAGTTGCAACCAAAGATTTCAAGCAACAATAGCTTGAACAATCAACCCTGGTCCTTAGATTTTATAGTAAAAGTCTGACCGAAGTAAAAGCTGAACTGTAACGAAGGTCAAAATAAGGAAACATTAACGTTGCCGTGGACTGCGTAAGATAATAATAATAATAATAAGTACATCTACCACGGACGTGGAAGGGTGACAGAAGGGGGGTGACCCACTAACACTACTCCTAGATTATGAAGAGGCGATCAAAGTGGTAATAATCATTGGGGCGCTTCAAATGCTTATCAAGGGGTTCCATACGGAGAAGGCGGTGAAACCCGGCAAGGGAGGGAGACCCAACAGTCTCCTTGCTAAGGCCATTCCATATCGGTATAACCCGGACAGAAAAGAAGTCATGACGACAGTCCAAATGCGAAATGGGGTAGGCCAGTTTCCAGTCATGACCACGGGTGCACATCAAGCGAGGTGCAAAATCAAAGATAGGGAGATCAACCCTGACAAGGCCTCGAAGAATCTTAAAGACCAAGATAAGATCGAACCAGAGTCGACGAAGCTCCAACAACTCCAGGCCAGTTCTGCGCAAACGTTCACCGTATTCGAGGTTTCTAAACCCTGGTAGACTTTTGTAAAACAGCGCTGGACTTTCTCAACACGATCGATGTCGCCAAGCAAGTATGGGGACCAAACAGGAGTGGCATATTCTAGGATAGGACGCACGAATACCTTAAACGCCCAGATCTTAGTAGGGATGTCGCCGGAGATAAAACAACGATGTACAATGGCTGATCGAGAATAAGCTAGCGCGCAGATTTTCCTGCAATGAAGGGATGGTTTCAGGTTGCCGGAAAACCACACCCCAAGGTCCCACATTTCATTGGCGGAAGGAAGTGGTGACTGGTCCAGAAAATAAAGGTTACCACAGTTACGATTTCCAACATGAAAGGTGCAGCATTTTTGAACAGAAAGTGGAAGTTGCCAGATCTGTGACCAGTCAGGCACATGATGAATCTGAGCTTCCAGAACAGGGAAGCAAGAGGGGAGAGAATCTCCGCACCAATCTTTAAATCGTCAACAAATTTAAAACCATAGTAGTCGTCAGAAGGTAATTGGAGATCACTGATGTAAACTAGGAAAAGAAGTGGCCCCAAAACGGAACCCTGGGGGACCCCACAAGGGACCTGAACCCAGGAGGACGAAGATTTTCCAACAATCACTCTCTGGGTGCGGTTAGCCAAAAAGGCAGCTAGCCAAGCCTTGAGGTTTCCAACGATACCACAACCGTCGATCTTAAGAAGCAGTTTTCGATGTACGACTGACTCAAAGGCCTTTTTAAAATCGAAGTAGACAACGTCAGATGGAACCCCGACATCTAAGGCAGAAGTCCACCTATCAAGGACAGAAAGTAATTGGTGGGTAGTAGATCGTGACGGGAGAAACCCAAACTGATCCTGGGTGATGATACTGTTGTTTTCGAAGAAGGCAACCATAGTGTCTCTTATCAAAGACTCCATGACTTTGCACGCGACAGAAGTCAAGGCAATTGGCCTGTAATTAAGAGGGTTGGAAGAGTGGGCCTTCTTAAAAACCGGAATAATATTTGTCGAACACCACTCTCGGGGGAGTTTGCCTTCAGTGTATGAGCACTGGAAAAGCTTGCAGAGTGGGTAACAAATCTCTCCAGCAACTTCACGGAACAGGAAGGCGGAGTAGCCATCTGGGCCACAAGCTCTACTATTTTTGAGTTTTTTTAAAGCTTGAAAGACCAATGTTGGAGTAAAGGAAGCCTGCGGACATGAACGTGATCCAGTGGAGTTCTGGCGACTAGGAATTGTCAAATTTCCATCGTCACCGATAATGTTTGAGGCAAAAGTATCACAGAAAAGCTGTGCTTTTTCTAGGCAGGCAAAGACGAAGGAATTTCCTGATTTAAGGGGAGGCAGTGTGCGTATTTTAGAATTTAATATCCCATAGATTTTGAATAAAGAAGCCCGGTTTCCCTCCCGAATGGCTGTCGTCTCACGGTGCTTATGCCAGGATTCAATGAAGTCCGAATACTTTCTGCGTGCATCATTGTAAGCGTTGGTCGCTTCATGGCTCTTGCTGCACTTGAGTCGATACCAACACCTCAATTTTAAGGGAGTCACGTTAGATGATGGTTACGCAACAATACGCGCATCCATGACCAATCTAATAACCCACCCAAAAATAAAATGCTTCGCGTTGTGGTGTTTCAGCAACGGGGGTTTCTGCATGACTAATGTGAACGAAGAAAGCAAACGAACAAAATTCTCAATTTTGTTGATGTAACGGCTAATTATTTACAGACATGAAATGCCTCCAAAAAGAAAGGTAGAGCGAAATATAAGATGGTGCGCTGGATTTTTGTATGTTCACAGTCCTAAGTTACGTGTGCCTATCAACTGCAAGCAACTAAAAGCGTAGCTTGTCATGTCGAGAATAAATCCTAATCCTGCCGAAATCTTGAAAAAGTAAGGGGAAGGTACAAGGATAAACAAAACAACTAAAGGGCATGCGCTGATTGAGTGAAAGAAGCGAACGATTTCAGTGATTGTTGGCCAGTGTCTTCAAAAATGGGACTGAAGAAACGTAAGCATGTGACGAATGCTTGTACAATAAACTAAGCCATGCCAATTTGGCTAATCAAACGGCTAATTGGCAATGGTAAATTTGAAAATAAAAAATGTGAAAATTTATAGATATTAAATTCCTCCAGAAAAAAGGTATAGATGAAGTTAAGACCGTGTAACATTTTTTACGTTCACAGTCCTATGAAAGTTGTGATATCCACCCAAAACCTAAGCTGGTAGAAAACCCGCCAAGTTTCCAAAAACGATCGGCCTTTGAAGGTAGTGATATCATTCCACCAGGGAAAGGCCACTAAGGTTAATCCTATTAGCCAAGTTAATCGCACCGAATAATACTTTGGACGTTAAATGAAAACTTGAAGATTGCTACCGCTAGTAGCAATCTTCTAGTTTTCATTTAACTTTCGAACTATTAGTATGTGCGATTAACTTGGCTAATAGGATTGACCTTGGCGGTCGTTCCTTGGTGCAATGACATCACTACCTTCAAAGGCCGATCGTTTTTGGAAACTTGGCGGGTGTTCCTACCAGTTTTGGTTTTGGGTTGATAGTACTTCAACCATTACAAATGGGTTGGATACAGCAAAATACAACTTACTGAAATATGAGCAGTAACGAACAGGCCAAGAACAAGGGAAAACAAGATAACAATAGAACACCATAACAATGGTTACCTGGGCCTCTACAATTAAAACACAGCATGGATACAATAGAGACAAAACTTAGCAGAAGTAAGCCGGCATGTTAGGAAGTGACAAGGGCAACAGCTCCAGGCACATAGGGAAAGACACTCCCTGACAAATTTCATTTTTAAGGCAACTCTGAAGCACGTGAGGTAATATTACATCAGGGTACCAGGAGAATTTCCAGATTTTCCAATTAAAATAAAAATAGGAATAAAAAAGAACTTAGTTCGCTCTCAAACTTTCAGTATCGAATTTTTTTAAGCATGTTATATGTTTTTTTTAGTATCAGTGGAAATCTGTAGCAAAGGGAAAGGTAAAACGGGATTCTGCTGGGCGAGATGTTGCCGACTGTGTGCCATTGATGAAGGAGTCTGGTGCTCTCTCATACTTCCCCGACTTGCAGATGTGGCAGAGTCCCTTCCAGTTACCGCACAGCCACCAGCCCTCCCAAGTAGCATTGGTCCGTTGGCCAATGGTTGGCCCAACATCACACGCCAACATTTGAACGTTGGTCTAATGCTGGCATCCAACGGTTGAACCCGTCATTATTTTATCACACTGGCGAGTGGTCGAACCAATGTATTGGCCCTATGTTGGCAATATTTGTGTGGATATGTTGTGCCAATGTCACAGCGCAAAATTGAGTGGTCACATTTTCAATTGGTCGAGCCATTTTCAATTGGTCAAGCATGGTGTTATGTCTTTTTAAACGTTGGTCTAATGGTGGCATCCAACAGTTGGCCCATCATTATTTCTTCACATTGGCGAAAGGCCGAGCCAACATATTGGCCCTATGTTGGCAACGTTTGTGTGCCTATGTTGTGCCAATGTCACAGCGCAAAATTGGGTGGTCACATTTTCAATTGGTCGAGCCATTCCGGAGTTATTACGGGAGAGATAAACTTTACTTTGAGCATTGGCCCCAAATCAGGCGCCCACGGGACCCTGAACGATCATTTTGATTGTTTTACATTGTTTTAACCAGCATAATTAAGGAAAAATGGCAATCAGCAAAAGCCAGATCCATTCTTCGTACATGTGTTATGTGTTTGCTAAAAAGTTGATAGTTGTTGTTAATTGTTGTTGACGGTTCATGTCTTCGGGCCTTAGGGCTTCGTCGGGCAGATGACCGCACCCGGTCATCTGCCCAACGAAGCCCTAAGGCCCGAAGGTTTAACGCTCGCTAAAAACCCTTTTACCCTTTGTGTCTTCGAATATGAGAGGCAACTGGCCTACCTCACTGTTTCCTCCTCTCTCTGCTCTCGTAGTGACTGATTTACTGCAGCATGAGTAGTGTGCGGTGTAATCAGTAGTAATAGCCGTAGCTTTTGTGGATAATACGGCTACTGTTTTTGCGCGAAGTCTGTAACCTGACAATACGCATGCTAATTAGTTTCCAATTATATCCCGAGCGCGTAGCGCGAGTGGTATAATTTCAAATTAATTAGCATGAGTTAGTTTTAGTCTGGTTACAGGCTGAGTGCGAAAACATTTTTAACCTATTATTCACAAAAGCTAGAGGCATATTTTATTGGAGTACATCCCAATTCAAAATAAATAATAACAAAAAGACTAACCTTCTTAGTGATACATGTATTATTAATATTTATAATGTAATCCTACGTTTTATTAGCATACCAGTTTGTCAGTACATAAAATTATTTATCTCCAACGAGAAGTTATAGGCGATGTTGCGTCGGCTTCCTCCTCCTGTTAAAAGCGCCGCATCAAGTAAACAATGCTGAAATCTGCCGAGAGATGGCTCTGTGTGTGCTTATACTAATTTTTAATCGTTTGCTAACAATAATTGCCATGCGCTCAAAAATCTAAAAGACTGATTCAATAAAAATCCCTAATAATAAAAATTTATTATTATTATTTATTATTATTATTATTATTAAAATTGAAATTATTTATGCCAATAGAACGCCGGAGAAAAATTATAAGATAGTAGCCAAAAACTTATAAAGTGTGATATTAAAATACGAAAATCATAATAAATACATCGAGTTTCCCAGCTGGTATATATACGAGTCAAAAGCTGAGGTCATTAACTAGCAGTTAGCGTCTGTTTTAAGCTTAGCTCGACAAGTTGCGCATGCGTACAACGAAAAGGTCCCAGGGTATAATCACCCCGATTATACCCCGGTGTATAATTGGGTGATTATACAGTCTTACATTCTCACACTAGGTCGATTATACCCCGCTCCTCCACCTTCCACATGGCAGCAATCGGGATATACTCTGTGTTATCTATGTGCTCAGAGGGCATGGGCTCTGTGTTAGGGGTGCAACAGTTGGTATGGGATTTTGTATACTCTGGGTTTTTATGATGTGGGATGAGTGGCCACGGGTCAATTTCTCGCTTATCAAATCAAATCACTGAAATACTGCCAAGAGGCATGAACAAAACACCAAAGCCAAGGGCATGGCGGCAAATGTATGCAGCTTCAATCACGGGTTCACCCTGCCTCTCAGCAAGCAATGTCATGGCTCAGCCAGCTACACCAAAGATACGACGCTCATCGTCGCAGAGTGCCTGGTAATCCCTCAGTAGTGGTGCCACTGGGTAACTTCCACCACGACTGATGTTACGCAAGAGCAGGGCAACGAGTAGCTCCTATGCCCTAAACGATCAGTTAGATTGTTTTGCATTGTTTCAACCATTGTAATGATACGGACAATGACATTCAGCAAACACCAGATCCATTCTTTGTGCACGTGTTATGTCTTAAAATGGTGGCAGGTGACGTGTGTTAAAATGGCGGCAGACATAAATAACTTGTTGAGGGAGATCCTTAAAAAGAAAATAATTACGAGTGGTGAGCTAAATATTGGGCTAGTATCCTCAGAACCCCTTGGGGCAGTCATGAGTGTTGCACGAGAAAGAAAGGTAACTAAGGATTGTGTTTTCAAGTATGGATTGACAGATGATGCAGCAGGGATCAGCAGCCGAGGCAGTAGAGGTAGTGAAGATTACGGAGTCGGTGACAAGCAGCAGCGAGAGGAGACACGATGTCAGCAAGATAGCAGAAAAGCAGAACGGGATGCTGTTATTCCATCGGTGCAGGAACTTTTCAGTACTGCTGTATAGAGTGCAGGAAGTGGTAGTGAAGTGGTTGAAGAAGAGGATCTTGACCGTAACCACTGCCGAAATCTGCAAGCCTATAGAAGAGGCAATACGGGTGTGGCCTAAGTAACATCCAGATGCCAAGGTCAGTGGTTCTAGTGTGCGAACCGGCAGGCCGTCCATACCCGATTGTGCAAATTTACCTTGCAATGGAGCAAGCGTTAGGAGCAAATGAGATCATGGCAATAGTTCTCTTAGAGGATGGAGTGCCTTCGAGGTGTAGGTGAAGACTGTGGCGGCAAAGCAGCGGCTACTTAAAGTGCAGGTCAGGCTTTACCGACACTAGGCAAAAATTTTTGACCTCCACGAGCAAGTGATTCAGGCATACCTGCATTGGCTGCCAAGAGGAATCCTCCCAAATGAGATAAATGCAGCGTTTGGAAGGATTGGCACCCTTGAATCTCATGCATTTGAAAAACCGGTTGTCAGAGGATGGTTAACATGTGAGATAGGGTTGAGACTTGCTAATCTGTGACTGAATGGAGAAGCAACTATTGACGATGTGCCGGATATGCTGCTGGTCCGTGGAATACCCTCTCTTGTAATTGTTACGTATCATGCGCCTAGGTGCCCACGTTGTGGAATGCGAGGTCACTTCAGGCGTGTGTGCATGTGCGATCTGTGGTGTTTGGCGTGACCCACGTCAACTTTGCCCGCTCATTCAGCCAGTGCTGCAAGAAGAAGAGGAGAAGAGGCGTCAAGGAGAAGTCGGGGGATGTAAGGTGGGTGTGCCGCAGAGAACAGCCAACCACGAAATCGCCAAGAGCAGCCAACGGGCAATTGCAGCAAGTTTACGAAAAGAAGAGTGCAGGAGAAGAAAGGAGGGGACGAAATAAATCAGGAAGAATAAGCAGAGGCACTTCAGACGTTGCTGAGAATGGGAGTGATGAGCCATGGACCACTAAACCAGCCAAACGGCATCGTGGGGGTAAGAGGAGTAAGATATCAGAGCAGACATCTGGGAAGAAAACGAAGGGAGGAGTGCAAGACGGGGCCATGGAGCAAGATACAGCTGGTGATCGGGAAAGTAGTGACGCATCGCGTGGACTAAGATCATTTATATGCTGGGGTAGAAGATAAGCAGGACTGAGTTTCAAACATGGTCCACAATCACAATGAGACCTCTAACATAATTACGGGAGATGTGCAGGTAATAGGTCTGCATGAAATTCTAAACAGTCAGGTTATTGAAGTCAGTCGGGGAGAAGACCTGGGTGGATGTAGTCAGTTGAATGGAGGTGGGGGACGAGGTAGGATACTGCATCACAGGTTGTCAGTGCAGGGTTGGTGAATAGGCACTTTTATCTTTCGCAGCATTTAATATAGCCACCTGGAATGCCCGAAAATGACAGAAGTTGAGCGGCTGCTGCAGCATGGTGAAGTATTAGGAATACAACAAGCAAACGCCATGCGTGGTTTCGGTGCAGCGTGATGTGAGCCAATTTTATTTATACTGGTTTAAAGGTGAGAATTCTCGTGAAATTGTCGGTGCGCTACTTGCCATTGTGCTGAACTATCAGGTGCAGGTCATTGATGCTGTTGCGATTAAGGTGTGGATCCGATATGAGTGGGTTACTTTAGTATTTCTCCACGCGACACGCAATCCGGTGCCAGTGGAGTGGTATTCATGGTTTAGCCAATTGCCGTCACCGTGTCTGATTGGTGGTGACTTTAATGACTGGGGGTCACTTCGGGTTGATCCAAGAGGAGAGGGTGTAGGCTAGCCACTGCCATTGATTGAGCAGGTTTGGGGGTTATGCAGAACTGGACTCCAACCTTTGCCAGGTGGCAAGGTGGGGTGGTTCAGGAATCGGTACTGGATTTCTTCATCTGCTCGCTGTCCTTGGCATCGGTCTTCACTTTTGAAGCTTCCGATGATCAGGGTAATAACGATCACTTCCCGGTACTTCTGCGCCCAGTGGGAAGTCGGTGCTGTCTTCAGTGAAGGGCAGGAAGCATCCATCAGTGGACAATGGATGCTTTTCTGGTTAGATAGCTGCAAATCTTCGGTGCAAGCAGAAAGACGTCGACACCCGGCGTAGGTGGAATCATCCAATATGGTGGACACACGCATGTACTGTTGAAATACGTGACAAGCACAAGACCTACAGAAGATGGAAGCAGTCTGGATGCGATGAAACATGGCTAGTATATATGGCACCATGCAGGAATCAGATTATTTGATCAAGAAGGAGAAAAGAGAGCATGGTATTCGTTTATGCACGCTAGTGGGGTCTGCAGGGACTCTGGCGAAGGCATGGAGATCGCTTCGACAGCAGGATTCGAAGGTTAACATCACGTGGGTCTATGATCAGGGTGCAACAGCTGCTTTAAGAGGGGGAAATCATGGCAGATGCATTCAACACTAGATTCGTTAGCGTATATAGCGAGTTGGCAAGGGACTTGCTTATTACTGAATTAAAATGAGTTACTTAGTTGGCGACATTCCAACGACAGGGGAGACTATCACCCGGCGCCAAATTACCATTCAACCTCGTTAAATTGGGACGTAAAAAGCTTAGACTGTGGAGGCTTTACAAACAGTCCTCTACTGTTGATCTACTGTGTCGTTATATTGAGTACCATACCCAATACGTTGTTCTTGCGTCTGGCTGGCGAAGTGAGTGGGAAGCGACCATCTTGGCTGAAGGAAAACTAGCCTCTCTATTCCGTCATTTTCGCCAGCAAACTGGTATATCTCGGACGTTCCCACCATTTAAACTGGGTGGCTCTTTTTGTCACCAAAAATGACGAAAAGTAAATATACTAAACGACATACTAAACGACATATTTGTTTCAAATGGTATCGTCGATGACGGCTTCCTCTTACCCTATCCGCGGATTGTTGCACAGCTGTAATTTGTGAGTCTTTTAATTTCCAACCGTAGCAAATTTGTAGGGCTTTGCTTGATATAAAACCTAGTTGTGCTCCAGGGCCGGACGGTTTCTCAGCTTTCTTTTACAGAAATATTGCCGACTACATTTGTTGCCCACTTTCCCAAATTTTCAACTTATCGTTCGCTTCTGGCATCCTACCCTCAATTTGGAGTACTGCAAATGTTGTTCCGGTTTTTCAAAAGGACAAAGCTTTGGACCCAATAAAATATTGCCCTATCTCGTTAACCATCATTCCATGTAAGGTGATGGAATCAATTATTCGCAGTGAAATGTTTTCCTTTCTACATTTTTCTGGGACCACATTTGCTGACCAATTTGGCTTCATGCCTAGTCGTTCCTTAACCCACCAATTGCTGGTTGCTTTAGATAGATGGAAAAGTGCGCTTGACTCTGGCATTCCTTCCGATGTCATCTACTTTGACTTTCAGAAAGCGTTTGAATCTGTGGGCTATAGGCGAATACTCTGTAAATTGGAACTCAGTGGTTTTACTGGTGAGTTACTAAACTGGATTGCTGCCTATATTAGCCATCGGTCGCAGTGGGTCCAGATTGAGGATTCCTTTCTACTTCATCTGAAGTTATTAGTGGGGTACCACAGAGCTCTGTATTGGGTTCGCTGCTCTTTGTAATCTACGTATGTGACCTTACCTGCATCGATCCTTCGATCGATAATTTTAAATTTATTGACGAACTTAACCCCTTCGAGACCAGCATCCAAACACACACATGCCGAACCAGCAGGTGTTAAGACTGCAATGTGAACTGCAACAAACGCATGTTCGTACCTGACTCGGCTTGCGGGCATTGTTACTACGAACGCGTATTCGTACCTGGTCCTGGTCCGGACTTGGTAATGACCATTATTACAGCTCAAGACAGTCTGGACCTTTCCTCCGGGATAAGTCATGTATTGAAATGGGCGGCTACCTGGCAACTTCCAGTTGCTGAATTATTGAAATGCTCTTCTTTTCATATTGGGTGTCAAAATCCTAATCTACCTTACTTTCTTGAAAATCAACACGTGCCCAATGTGACTGAGGCTCGCGATCTTGGTGTTTGGTTCACCACAGATCTAAAGTCGACTGTCAACTGCCGGAAAATGTCTGCCCTTCCTTTCAGACGTCTTGCAATTGTAAGTCGTAGCTTTCTTTCTAGAAATATTCGCACAAAGGTGTGTGCTTTTAAGGTCTATGTAAGCCCCCTACTCGAATACGCCAGTCCGGTTTGGTCTCCTTACCTGCTGTCTGATATTGATCAGCTTGATGCTGTTCAATGCAGATTTACATGGAGTATTCCTTCTCTGCGTGGTTTGTCAGCTGGGGACTGGCTGCATAGGTTCGCTCTGGAGCCTTTGGAATTACGCCGACTTTGGGCAGATTTAATGTTAATCTTTAAAATTCTAAAGGATCTTCTCGCGGTCGATCTACCCTCTTTCGAGTCGATCTACCCTCACTCACGTGGTCAATCTACCCTCACTCAAGTTACAGCATTTGGTTTCCAGACTTGATTGTAGGCGACATTTTTTTGCCCTCCGGGTTGTACCCGCTTGGAATTCCTTGATTGAGGAGGCTGTATCCGCGTCTACTGTTGCGGGTTTTAAACGTTGCTTGAAAACTTTGGCCCTCTCTCGGTTTTTCTTGCGTGAGTATTGAATTTGTTCACGGATGGATTTCTTTGCACGTTGGGATTAGACTACTCAACACACTTTTTTCCTCCTTGTTTCTTTCTACAAGCTCTCAAATTTTTTTCTGGGCTTGCTGTTAGTGGTTTCCCTACGATTCCATTTACCTACTGCATTAAGTGGCTAAACATTTATTTATGTGCTTTCCCATGCAGCATTCCCTTCCGCCAGCCTCTCTTCCAGTTCGTACCAGTGTTGGTGATGCCCCATGAGAGCTCCTGGAATATAAGTGGCCCTCGCGAAATGCAGGAGTAGCAGTGTGCCTGGTGTTGATAGAATATCATATGGGGATCTGAAGGGGCAGTCGCATAAGGCGAGAATGGGGCTCTTGGCTCTGTTTCAGGGTATTCTTGATGGAGCGGAGGTGCCATAGGCATTGATGTCCAAAAACCGGGCAGTGATAGGTCGAGTATTGTAAACTATAGGCCGGTAACGCTTCTGTCATTTGTTCAGAAGAATTTTAAACCTATGCTTATCAGAAGTTTAGGATGGCATATGGAATATTTTAATTGCCTTGCTCCTGTGCAGTTTTGGTAGCAACCAAACAGAGGTGCACATGATGCCTCGTTATATTTTCTGTCCAGTATCAGGGAAGCATGGGCGCAGGAGCATGTGGTATTGGCAGTTTTCCTAGACATTAAAGCCGCGTATGATATGGTGTCTTTTGATTGGGTGGTGGCCTCCCTGGCTAGAATGGGGGTCAGCCCATAGTAGCCCTCTTGGGCAGGCGCAGGTTCGCAACGAGAGTTGGAGGGTACTGGTTGTCAGAGGAACAGACTAGCAGGGGGCAACCCTACAGGAGCTACCTCAGTCCAATGCTATTCGCTATTGCGATAAATGATGTCCTTGTACAGTTGGGTGCATTAGCAAATGTTGTGTGCTACACAGATAATGTCGCCATTTGGTTTGTGGGCAAGGACCTGCATCTCATGGCTGCACATGCTCAACGGGAAATTGACTTGGTGACGAATCGGCTTGGTGACAGAGGATTGCTGCTGGCACCGGTAAAAACGGAGGTGGTGATCTTTTCGCGTTCACGTCAGGTGCAACCAGGAGCGCCCACCTTGATGGTGGATAGTGTTCGTGTCCGTCCAAAGCAGCAAGCGAAGTACTTGGGACTGCTGTTGGATTTGGAACTGACTTGGAATGCGCATGCAAGCCGGCTTCGTGTAGTGATTAAGGCAATGACTAGATGTGTGTCTGTGATGCACGAATCGCTTCTGGCTGTATACAGAACCTTCATAAAAGCCAGTTGAGATTATCATTTACCTATATGTGCGTCACGCTGTGCCACATCAAGGCATTGCAGATTCCGGTGAATGAGTGCTTGCGCAATGTTACGGGCTGCCTGGCTTCAACGGTGACTCATGCACTGTGGGTTGAGAGTGGTGAGCCTCCCCTTGAGTGATGTGCAAAAGAGCTATTGGTGGTCCTATGCATGCGCAACATGTGCAGAGATGAGCCTGGTCTGGTGCGGAAAATTCTGACAGACTACTGGAGGTGAGTGAAAAAAGCATGAAGCCTTCTTGGCGTGGCAGGATGCGGGGTTTCCTTGCTGTTTCGTGTCTCGGAACATGCCTTTGATGTCGCCTGAGAGAATCCTTTTGGTGTCCGCTGTGCTTGAGGTCTTCCGGCAGACGTATGCAGAATGTAATGTTTTTTTGTAAAGCGTTATATGTCGCAGTAGTACAAGTTATTTTTCAGGTTATTGTTGAATTGGGGTCAGGATTCCGTCTCTGAACTTGATGTGTAGAAGGAGCGTATGTGGAGCGGCATCCAGCACGGTGTGTGAGATGCTGGCTGTGTCTGTGGCACTTGATGTGGCACTGAATTTGGATCTTCAATCGTTCACAGTCTGCACAGACCTCCTGTCGTGTGTGGGGATGTTGCGGTGCCCTGTGGAGCAACTCGAGGGGGGGGGGTTGAGGTTTAATGGCGCATCGACAGCTTGGCCATTAGCGCCAACCTTAGTCACAGTGCAGTGGTCCGGGTTGCCACTGCAACTCTAGGTGAACGACCCATTGGGTGGAAAATTTGGGTGGCACAGCAAAGGGGTGCTGTAATTTTCAGGTGGGTTCACGGTCATAGTTGAGTCGAGGGCAATGAGCAAGCTGATGGGTTGACGCGTGAGGCAGTACATAATGCACATAATGCACAGCACATAATGCACATAATGCCAGCACATAATGCACAGGCTTTTGGCTAGGGGTAGGCAGCCGCTGGTGGGGCGTTGGTTTCTCAGTGAGTGGCAAAACAAGTGGCAAGCAGCCGTGACGGGGTTCACTCTGTATCAAATACAGTCATTGTGCAGCTATCGTACGGCTCTTGATCGGCTTGCCTTCTGGGAGGCGGAATTGCTTTCGTGGCTACGGGCCGGGCATTCGCTCTTGCGCGGACATGAACATCTGTTCGGATGGTTTGCACTCTGATTTATGCTGTGTGCCACGTTGATATGACACCGGAACACTTTCTTATAATGTGCCCGATCTATGAGCGTCACCGTCGTATGTTCCATGCCTGGCTGAGTGACTTGCCGACGACTCATCTCCTACTGGCTGCGTTGCCAGGCTCTGAATCGCTGCGCAAGCTACGGATGCTAGCCAATTCCTGCATGGCATCGGGGATGTAGCTATACTATGCTCGTTCGGCACTAGCCTTCCATTTTGACTGGATGCATCATCTGGGGTTGGGGGAGTTCAGGATCTTGCTTTGACTAGGTTTGACATGATGATGTCAGTGAGGACCAGATCAATTGTGAGGGACAGTGCTTCAGACGAGACCCAGCCCAATAGTGTGTGTCAGTGCTTCGGAAGAAATCTAGCCGAGTGGTGGGTGTCAGGGATTCGGCAGTGACCCTAGTTGTGCGTGCTGGTGTGGTGGTGCATCGATGCTTCGGTGTGCATGCTAGTAGAGTGCATGGAACTTCCCTTGAATGGGGGAGTCATGCTTCGTGCAGTAGGGAGTGCTTCAGTGCTTGAAGTGTGTTGGTGTATCAAGATACCAGGTAGTGACTTTGTGGTGGTGGCTCTGTAGTAGTGGATTGTTACTTGGTCTGGGTGGTGTAGGTGTGTTATTGTGTGGTTATTGTGTAATTTTGGAGTTGTAGTTGGAGGTTGATTGGAGCGTACGACTCAGGGTCATGGTTCCAGGGAATAAAATTGAATTGAATTGATAAAATCCAATGGCAATTCTTTTTGGCCTTTTAGTTGTCGGGCATTCCAATTTGTTGTGTTTTGTTACTTTGTAGAGAGCGTGCGACTTTGAGTCAGGGCTCTGTCAAATAAATTGAACTGGTT
This sequence comes from Lithobius niger, assembly GCA_023313725.1. Classification (NCBI taxonomy): domain Eukaryota; kingdom Metazoa; phylum Arthropoda; class Chilopoda; order Lithobiomorpha; family Lithobiidae; genus Lithobius; species Lithobius niger. The sequence goes on along the minus strand of JAHWFP010124394.1, from coordinate 21,091 downwards.
GTACCCGCACAGAACATCTTTGCATGTGCGAGCGAAGTACTATACTGAGCAGCATGACATGGAAAACGTCCTCCTCTTCGCACGCACGTGCTGCAATCCCCCCCCCCCCGCCCTCCACCATTGGGTGGAAGGCACCCCCCCCCCCCAAGGCAACAGAGGAATTTTGTGGCTGCATTGCTTGTTTCTTCATCTTGATAGAAACCCACGCAGATACTACACTGGGTAGCATGACAGAGAACGCCCTCGGCCGCCCCTACGTTTCCCCGCACCCCTCCAATCATGAAACGTCAATGAAACTTCAATCATATAACGCTTTTTGTTACGGCACACTAGACGTTTTTGTTTGTAACTAAATACTGCTAATTAACATACGCGCTCCCTTTATGAACTGAGTAGTTTGATTCCAACACTGGTGAAACCCAAACGAAGGCCTTGGAGGAGGAGGAGGGGGGGGGATAGCAGCCAATGAAAATGTGCCCGACATGTGAAGTGAAATGTTAATCTGAAAAATTGAAATGTACCGTGCCGAAGCAGAAATCCATCTCACATTTGGATGAATAAGGTGGCAATTACCTTGCACATTCGACCTAGTTTTGTGTAAGTTATCACCTAATTACGGGGCCAATTACATACAGGAATAAATCGTGAGAATATAGCCTAAACAGTAGCGCACGCAGGCTACCGGGGAGGGATGGCAGGGGCCCAACTTTCCGTGAAAGGGCGCAATCAGTTTTGGATGCATACGTTGTTAAGCGAACACATTTATACTGTATAGGCAACTCACAGTTGAATTGACGTTTCTCACACGCTGCCGAACTAGTCAAACGCGTCAAAATGTTTTTCTCATAAAAGTTTTTTTTTCGAAAGGGAGCGAGTACAAATTACGTAACACCTTTCTTTTTTAACTTTTTAAGACTTTCCCTCCTACCCCTTTGCAACACCAGTGCAACACTTGGCATAACCCTCTCCGTCCTGAAAATGCGTAACATATTCTTACCCTACGACACGTCTTACCGTGGGTTGCAGATTGAGATGTACAGTATTGGACAATGAAATTTAGACAGAAAAATGTTGGCTTCTCTGCAACTCTCCTTTATGGATTACTTCCTCCAGGGCGTGAATGGCTGCGGAAGTGCGATTGTTTTAAGGTATTGGTTTCAGAATGCATGTTTCATGTCGCATGTTGGATAATTATAAACTGTTACGACCAATAATTACGACATTTAAGTCCGTTTTAGCTGTTCGACACTATTGGACGACGAGTCCACTTCTCACATGCGGGTAGAGATGATCGAAGTACCCAATGACTTGCAGACTGAACTGTAGTAATTTAGTCTGGATATGACAAGGCGTGTTGCGATTTAAACATTGGCGTAATTCACTTTTGACCTGGTGTAAGAAAATAGTGTTGAAGACTTTAGTTTGGGGACTAATATTCACCGACAAAATGCAAGCTGCAAATGAAAATTCCGGAAACATTTGGCTTAGTTTTTCTTTATCCTTTAATTATTGGATTATTATTATAAGGGGAGGGGGGGGGTGATGCTATGGGCAATCCCTGCACCAAACCAACCAAAAAAGAAGGGCTTACAAGTTGATATTGGAAACTTTTTCCGCGAAATTGCCTTATGTTTTGTGACCGGATTGAGTGAAACGTTCAGTTCCAAAATTACGTTAATCCGTAAGTCGACGACTGAGGAAACCTCTTAATGGTCGGTATTCGTTCGACGAGAACAGCTTATAAATCTTCTATTCAACTTCATTCAACTTATAGTTAGAACTAGAGCGGTACCTGATCACTTCTAACCTCTAACTTTCTTTTTTGATTGATGAAAGTATTCAACTCAGGAGCTTCTTTTCTCGGCATGGTCCCTCAGACAAAACTCAGTGAGACCGCGCTTCGCGTTAGGAAGGGGGAGGAGGGGGATAGGGGGGGGGGGGGGTCGCGCGGGAAGAGTAAACATTGTAAAACCTCTGCAAATCACAACTGGTGGCAACACACTGCCAGAAAATGAAACTCCGAATGTGGATTAGGACTAAAGTAAAGACTGAAAAAAGTCAAAGGAAAAAAAGCCACGAAAAAAAAAAAAGGCCACGGAAATAATCGAAGGAAACTGTTTACTTTTTTCTTTAGTTTTTTTGTTTGTTTGGTATTATAGGTTGGGGTGGGGGGGGGGGGGTGTTGAGGCATAATGGTGAGTCGACAACTTGGTCATAAGTGCCAATCTCTGTCGCAGTGCAGTGGTTCGGGTTGTCACTGGACCACGCATTAGAAATATTAAACAAGCTAGTTTAGATAAGAAATTTCACTAGGATACGGTTCTTTCCTCAGTTTTTTTCCTCGGATTGTTTTCCTTCTGTTATTTTCCTATGGTGTTCTTCGAGGTTTTGTTTTTTTATTTTCACGGCATATTTTTTTCCATTGACTGTTTACTATCCCTTCCTTTTTTCCTGGGCTTTCGTTCTGCGGAAATCTTTTTCTTTATTTTTGTCTTTTTTTGTTGGCTGTTTTTTTCCAGTTTTTTCCCCCTAGGATTGTCTTTCCACAGCTTTTTTTTTTCCTAAATTCAAAGTTTCTGAATGCATTTCTTTAAAACAAAACCGCAAAACTGACTTTCAAATCGATTTTAAAACAAAACCAATTTTAAAACTGTTGCTCTATTTATATTTATAACTAAATGGCGTAATACTTTTAAAGTCAGTTGATAGGCTTTGTCATGCATTATAATACTTTTCCTGTCCTGTACTGGGACCGAAGAAGCCACCACATTTTCTCGGCCTATCCAGATTCCATAAATAGAGATTTGCAGTATTATGTGCTTGACTGACTTTATTCTGTGTTCAACAAATTTTATTTTTTCAGTTGCGTCTCAGACACAGTATTGTATTTATTTTACGGGTATTATTATTCGTTTATTGAATTTAACAACTTCGTAATATTCAAGGATTTCCCATAACCAGGCATGATTAACCGATGTAGCCTTCTAGTTGCCCCTTCCAAACTGTCTAAATTTCATTGTCCAATCAATACTGTACATTTTGCAGAGTTGGAACAGTCTGGAGGTTTCCTGTATCATGGTCGTTGGGTGTGTCGCACCCCTCCTCAATCCAAGTTGTAAACGCAATTTCCATTTCCATTGGAAGAATTCGTTTTTGTTAATCTGAAATTAGTACCTAGTGGCGTAACGAACAGTGATTTTTTAAAAAATAACAATTTCAAGTTATTCCTAAATTTGATGAAATATTGTATACTTAGCAAGTATAATCTCACGCTCCGCTCCTGTGTATAATCTCATGCTCCGCTTCTGTACGTCAGCATGTAATTGGTGGCGGCTGCAATGTATCTGATATACATCTAAAATGGGCCCACTGACTAATAACTAATTTGTACAATTCAGCAACTACACAAGACGGTATCACGATAATCACATATGCCGCAAAGCAGTACATCGCGATTAATAAATGTTTGAAATTTCATTATCTCTCATCCGTACTGCTCATCTGCTAAAGTGGTGCTATGCCTTGCTACCCCCTCCCCCAATTCCCTGTCCGTTTATCCTATCCTGACTACTGCTCCCTATGCAGAATCCTATTCTGTCATTTTCATACGATATAATCACACGGTTCCGTCATGCTAACGTTCTATTTCAGTTTAAATGGTTTACCTTTTTATTTTTGCAGCATCAAAATGTGGTGTGTGTGGTTAACAATAGTATTCGTGCAACTATTGACCATTCCGTGTACAAGAGCGGAAGTTTTCACAGCTTTGGTGGAAATGGAAAGTTTACTTGAAACCGAAGGAGAAGTCATCAAATTCGTGACTACCTACATCCAAGAACAAGAAATCTTCGTCCAAAAACTCAAACTGTAAGTCCGCCTCGTGTAGTCGTAATAAAATTTCGTAGTCCAACGATTAAGCATTTAGGACCAGTGTATTAAAGACGTAGCTACAGTTACTTCAAACCCAAAACAGGTGGTTGGACCATTGGATAGCAAGTACAGGATTAACTGAACAAAAAAACTGTTTTGCCGATTAAAAAAAAACATTAGAGCTCGTATCCCCATACTCACAACTGAGAAGGTAGAAAATAAAAGCGGCTTAAAGTTAACACGAACGCAAAGCACTCCAATTATTGACTGTGTGCAGCTATCTTTTTCCAGGGAGGGGTGCAAGGACAAAAGTCGGGCTCTTCCTCAACAAGTATACAAATTTAGGTGAAAACTGCCTCCCAACCAAAATGTCGTCGAATTTTTCTATTTGGGCCCCTAGCTCGTGAATGTTGGTCCCCTTTCCCATTGGTCCCGGGTGCCTTGCAACCCTTTACACCAACCCTAATTGCAGCACTGGCAATTGAACTCCAATTCTAGGGAACAAGGACTTTTTTTTACTCAATGGTTGTGTCAGAAAGTGAACTTTTGTTCTTGAAATGTTTATTAAACATTTCAAATATTGTTTTCAAACATTTAATAAACATTTTTTAATGTTTGCATGAGTGTGTGTGTATGTGTGGGCGCTTAATGTGCTTAATTGTTGCTTCCGATTTATGGTATTTTTAGCTCATGTCTCACGTCATGGCTGCATTGTAGGACTAAGTTAACATGGCAACGATGGTTAATGTGATAAGAAGGGTTCTTTGCAGACAGGCCTCTTCCATGGCCTTTCGAACAACAATAAGAAATCATGACTTCTGGTTGGTTCTGTAAAGGATAATGACCGAAAACCGCGGGCATTCCTAAACAATGCCCGAGGGCGCGTAGCGTCCCGAAGGCCATTGTTTAGGAATGCACAAGGTTTTCGGTCATTATCCGACTTAATGCCCATTACGGCGAAGAGCTCGTCCCCATTGTCGGCTATTGTTGGCAGACGTTCTATGATTTGAAAGAACGTGGTATTGTTACGTTCTTGAAATAACGGGCCATTGTTTTACATTATTGGTAAAGATTCGAAAATAGTTGAACGTGTTGGGGGAAACTAAAATTCTTGTTAGGCTACTGATGATCAAAATGCCTTATCGCATTCCGTGTTCGTGCTTTTCGGTGTGCATGTTTGTGCGTTGCGTGGCTAAAAACAGGACAGAACTTTAACACAAAGACAACAAACTTTTGGCAGGGCAAATGAAAATGGGCGCGAATACCTTGAATACATATTAAACGTTTCAAAAACAAATCAACGTGGGTTAAAACATATAAAAGGAAAGAAGAAAACAAGGCGAACAGCTATGTGATCTAGGGACGAATTGGGTTGTTAGTTTGAATCCGGGTCATGCCACTCCAAAGGTGGCTTACTGTACTAAATTAATTCTAGTGTATTATTTTTGCTGTTTGGCTTGTTTTCCTCTTTCCTTCATGTAATTTACAGGAATTTCTGCTTATTTATTTAAAACATATAAAAGTGCAACCAAAGAGTCAAGGCATTTTCTCTTCCCGACAATCCTCCTCATTGTCCTAGCAACGTGCGCAGACTGTATCAAAATTATTGGCTCGAACATGCAAATACTGAGGTTGTGTATTTTTGCACTAAAAAAGAAATACAGTAATAACATTTTGTATTACAGTCGCCCCGTGGGTAAAAATGTTCCGGGCAACATCATCAAAAATGTTGCAACAGATGCCAATTGCTAAGTTGGATGGCTAATTAAGCAATGACAACATTCGTGTCAGCAACAACTTTGTATCGATCAAACGTAGAAGAGCAGCTCATTGTGCAAACAACTTTCCACCGTAACTTGAAATCCTTACAACAGTACAAGAAAAGTAGCCGTGGTATGCAAGCAAATATCATCGGTATTTTGAACGTAGTAACAAATGTATCAGGCCGGAGTGTTACAAATGAAAACCTGGTCAAACATTTGGTGATTAAAAACTGTAACCATTTTACAATCATTACGTAATCTTTTGTAAATGTAACGGCATTGTAATGTAGTGCTTTGCTACTTCAAACGTTTTTTTTGTTTTGTTTTGTTAAAATAAGCTGTTTTTCAAACCCCGGGCATTTCCTAGGGAATGCCCGCACTTTTCCCGCCTTCAGATGAAAGTGCGGGCTTTCCCGGCAACAATGGGTTTTTACATTGTTGCGCATTGTTTCAGCTGGGCTTTCCTTCGCCGAAAAGGGCAAGTTCAATAAAACGACGCGATAAACATTGTTTATTGTCAATGTCTCGGAGTAGCTGGATGGGGAATAATCAAAGCCTTCGGTTATTAGTAAACAAAAAAGAATTCGTTTGATGCTTAAGGTAAGGTTTAACTGATTCGAAGGCAAAACAGCAAAGAAACACAAATAAACTGGCTTGTAAGGTATCAGATACTTCAGTGTTGCTGTACTGTTTAGTCCACGTGAAACCTTACTGCTGTTTTCAAAACAAACACAGAAAAAATATAACCAAGAAAGTAGTCGAATTTGTTTTCTAATTCGTGCTACTTTGGTATACCGTTCAGTTTAGATTAGCTTTTTTTTTTATTGTTTTGTATCTTTATCAATTATGCTTTGCGCAACCAATAAGGAAACAAAGCCTTTATCTTCAGTCTAAGCCTTGCGTGTATTTGTACTCCTTGCAAACACTGAATTTCGCTCGCTCATTCAGTGCAAGTCTTCTTTTGGTTTGTCCGCAGCTTTCTATTAGCGGCTTGGTCCGTTATTTGTAATATAGGACGGCAAGCCAAATGTGCAACGGACATTTTAGCTTTAACACGGGATAGTGACGTGAAATCATTGTATAAATCAATTGGTAATAAGGATAATGCTTCCTCTTTACGTGCGGGTGAATTGTTGTGCGGGTGAATTGTTGTACGGGTGAATTGTTGTCCGGGTGAACTGTTGTACGGGTGAATTGTTGTGCGGGTGAACTGTTGTGTGGGTGAATTGTTGTACGGGTGAATTGTTGTGTGGGTGAATTTTTATCCGTGTACATTTCATTCATATAACCTTTTTGTAGCTTGATTTACCTAATCAACCTCCTATATGCTAGCAAGCGAAGTTGGCGTGGTATGACCCCGCATCACCCAAGACATGGCCACCTACAGTAAAGGCCGTATCATCTTTACCTTCCACAATGCTCCGCTAGAAGGCGAAACAAATACCTACGCGACAAGTTTGCCAAGTGGCGTCATCGGTTGGCAGAATTTGGCACCCTCGTCGTTTAATTTGAAATTTCGCCGATTGGTGTGGAGATGACAGCACCTAGCAAACTTGTGCTTGCTTCTATGTCAATTGTTGATTTTAGTTGTCTTTTTTGGTCTGGTACGATACGGCCTTTAATGTAGGTGGCTTTTCCAAGACCGCTTTTCCTAAATAAATTGGACTGTGCATGTGCCGACTCTGACGTCAGTAGTGTTCTTTGTTGCGTCATGTATTTGTTATCTCTAATATCAACATGGCTGTCGTTGTCGATCCGCCTCTACCGCCACTAGGTACTTTTGAATTTAAATTCAAAATTTCAGTTTTAATTTTTTAACGAGTTTTTCACGATCTGAAGAACCTTAAAAACAAAAAAAGGTTAGAAAGATTAAATTCCTTGCCGGGCCAGAAGGGCACCTTATATTTTTTTATTCGTAAACAGTTCCGATAGGCGGGTTGTTATTGTCAGTTTCGTGCAAGAATTTCATAAAGAAATACATAAACTGCTTATGCAAAAAATAGCAACATTATTATTTTCATAGAAGAATGACAAAGCTGTCTATTGAGTGGTTCCGATAGGTGGGTTGTTATTGTCAGTTTCGTGTGGTTTTGTTTGGTTTTGTTATTGTCGGTTAGGTTAGGTAAGTTTGGGGTTTTGCATTTCATACTGAGGTAGTTAATTAGTTTGGTTATGGTAATGATGATTTAACGAGTTACCGCAATTTGGGACCAATTTGTAGTGCCTTCCGTAAATATTAAAGGTAGGTTTTTTCTATTTTTTTTCGAATTTCGGGCCATGTGCGTAAAGGGAACATGGGAAGGAAACGGGCTGTCGTCCGATTTTTTTTAATGGACTAAGAATTACCTGCTGAGTAATGTTTTCCTCTTCCATTTTTGGGGGAAAACACACCGTTTGGCCGTGGTGACGGTCCAAAGTTAGCACCGCGCTGCGCCAGAAAGCATGAAACTGGGCGAAAGTCCAGCAAGTGAAACGCCAAACCCCAACCAGTTCATTACCTCAAGTGAAATGCCGAAGCCGGTTCCTAACCTAACCGACAATAACAACAATACCACATGAAACTGACAATAACAACCCACCTATCTGAACTGTTTACGGGAAAAAAAATATCAGCTGAAAACACGGGAAGAAAACGGCCTCTCGTCCGTCAGCGCAAAGAGTGCGGCTTTTAATAATTTCTGACGGCCAAACGAAACCTTAGCCCCAAAAATTGTATGGGAAAATGTTGTTCAGTTGATCATTTTACGTCATTCTAGCTCAACGAGAGATCAATCGGTGAGGAGCCCTTATTCTTCCCATAAGCCGCGTAAAATAAACTTGTTCCCTCTATTTTACTATCGAAAGTGATCGTTGAATGAATTTATAATTCTGCCTTCATATCGTTAGCTACGCCCCTAGTATGCACTATCCCGTTGTCTCACACGTTTGCGAATTGATTATACTACAACAAACTGTTACACTAAATAATGGATTATACAATAATTACCTGATTAGCAGGAGCCACGTAACTACACGAATTGCCAACACGCACAGAATCATAGGACAGCCTTCCCGTGAACCGTAAAGTAGCCGCCATTTTTTTTCAGTGATTCGCCAATAACCCAACAACAGATAGAATTCCGTTTTCCGTGCATGTTGTGAAAACCTGAAATAAGCTGGGCCAGTTCCGGTTCAACTTTTTTTCATACAGAAACATAATTGGCAAAAATTTTTAGTCAAGGACCTACAACCCTTCATTTGCAAACGATTTAGCCATAAAATGTTCAATAACAACGCCTACATTTTGCTGGCACGTTTTCTTATCGAAATCATGAAAAATCGACTAATATTTCAGTCACTTCCGGCCATACGATAAGGGTGATAGGCATGACCCGTTCAAATAACCGACTGGAGTGGGACGAAACGTCATTTAACAATAGCTCACGACGCAAGCCCCTTTTTTTCCCCGACTGTATTTCAATAACTGCTTTATGCATTACATGCATAAGCAGTTAAAAAAGGTAAGAAAGATTAAAATCCTTGAAATGGCAAAACGAAACTCAAAACAAAGAAATGTGCTGAAGTACTTACTCGTCATAGTGTGCTAGTTATTTTTTCACATTCGTGCAATGAGATTGGAGGTGTTAATGTTTTACACTTTTAACAATCTCCTGCTAGTACAGCTCAACCACCAGCCCTCAGTCGGTTTGCATGCATAGCATTCCAATCAAAGACCATAGCCATAAGTTACATTTATTTCTAACAACAATAAAAATTCCTAACATTGTGATCATTCTGACTACCACAGGACCTCGTCACAAAATATGTGTAGAACAGCGTTTTTTGTGGTTGTTGTAGTTATGTATTATTTTTTGCGTCCCGCCAAGTAAAACTAAGGTGCCGGTAACAGAAACTGCATACTGTATTTAAACCCCAAAATTTAGCATAAATAAGTCTAAACTAATCACCCTTCTTCCAGCCAAACAAAAAAATCTTACATTTTTTTCTTTTTTGGGGCAGAGGGGGAGGATGGTCACTCCCCCCCCCCTCCACCACTGCAGTCCATTGAACATTCGAGCCTTAGCTTGCAAATTTTCAACAACAATATGTGCTATCACATATACCGTACAAAATCAAGCTCCATAGATCACAGTTGTGTTCTTGTTTTTTTATAGCACACTTGATGTTTTTGTTCGTGTATGTATATGTATAATTGTATATGATTAAAGTCCTCTCTCCAGCAAAACTAAAACTAATAATTTCTCTGTTCCTATTCAATATATTTTGACCGAACTTGGCCAGATAATAGATAGGTATGGACGGTATATTTATGCCAACTTTTACGCAATTCCGTGCAAGAGTAAAATTAGGGAGCCACACGTAAATTTGAAAACTGTTCACTTTTTCTTGTTCTTGTTCTTGGCTGACACGGTTTCAGAAGAAAAAACTGCACCTACCTAATATCTGAAATATGATCTAAGTCAGAAATTTTCCTTGGTTTCATCCTCAGTGAGACCACTTTTTCGATTGGTCGAGCCATTCCGGAGTTACGGGTCCCTGAACGATCATTTTGATTGTTTCACATTGTTTTAACCATTGTAATTAGGGGACAGTGCCACTCAGCAAACTCCATTCTTCGTGCACATGTTATGTCTTTGCTAAAAAGTTGATTTTTGAAAGGTGGTTCGGTGGATTTGACATATTTTAAGAGGGGCGTTCGACCATGGGTCAGGGCCCCTGTATTAAAATTGAATTGAAAGAATTCGTGTTTCAGCTAAACGCATATAAATTTAAACCAAACTAAGCTAGGTTGTTAATTTCGAGGCGGCCTCTAAATTGGCAACTAGAAACGATAGAATGTCGTATTTATTTCGCAGACGCAGCCTTTCAGAGCCAGGTTGAATTGTTTCGCAGTGGCCAGAATAACCGCCTGCATGTATAAACCTTTGTAGCGCTATGCCATAGCCATAAAAAAGGTACACTGATTACAAACAAAAACGTCAAGTGTGCCGCGATAAAAGGGGTTAAATTATTGAAGTTTCACTTTACTTGTTAAAATGTACACGGATAAAAGTTGATGATTTTTAATTGAAATAATCGAATGTAAATTGAGAAAATTGCACCTGTGTAAGTGCTGTTGTGCTTTACCAATCATATATTTTACGTAAAGCACAACAACATAAACAGATGCAATTTTCTCAATTGTACATTTGATTATTTCAATTAAAAATCATCAATTTTTATCCGTGTACATTTTAACAAGTAAATCATATAACCC
>JAHWFP010124393.1:9574-20013 GCA_023313725.1 Lithobius niger | reverse complement strand
ACAAAGGTTGACTTAGTTTCTTATTAGAGATCATCCCCACACGGCCTTAAAGTAAAGCCGGCGGGGGTTCCTGACGAACCTGGACCTAACACGACGCAGCTTTTAGCTTTAATCTCCCCGACCACTTTATTACATTTAAATCAAACTAAGCTACGTTGGTAATTGCGAGGCCTTCGGCCTCAAAATTGACAGCTAGAAACGATAGAATGTCGTATTTATTTCGCAGATGCAGGCTCTCAGAGCTGAGTTGAATTGTTTCAAAGTGGCCAGCAACAATCGATTGCATACATAAAGCCTTGTAGCGCGACGCCATAGCTGTAAAAAAAGGTACACGGATTACAAACAAAAACGTCAAGTGTGCCGTCTAAAAGGGGGATATATGATTGAATTTTCACTTGTTAAAATGAACACGGATAAAAATTGATGATTTTTCATTGAAATAATAAAATGTACAATTGAGAAAATTCCATCTATTTAGATGCTGTTGTGCTTTACCAATCATATATTTAAAACGTAAAGCACAACAGCACCTTAACAGATGCAATTTTCTCAATTGTGCATTTTATTATTTCAATGAAAAATCATCAATTTTTATCCTAATTCATTTTAACAAGTGAAAATTCAATCATATATCCCCCTATTTTACGCCACACTTGACGTTTTTGTCTGTAATATAATTATATATTTCGCTTAGGAGCAGACTTCTTAGGAGCAGAGCAAAAAAGGATTGTTGGGGATCAAAGCAAGAGCGCGAGCGGGCTCATTCTTCCCACGGCAGCAACGAAAAAGGGCGGACGGCCGACAATGATAATGGATATGAGCCCTAACATTTAGAAACAAAACACTATTGCTTCAATAATGCTGACTGTTAGAGCCGAGTTGAAGCAGCGGGAATCAGCTAGACCAGCGTATGTTACGCCGGGGACCAACTATTTAATTTAATTTTTTATTTAAGAATAGCCAGGGTTCGTTGGAAACTATCTACGCTTAGGTTGGTGCAACCCCGCTATGCCCGGTACAAGGAAGAACGCCCGAAGGATGGTAAATTCAGGGTTTATTCCAGAGCCACGCGGTCTGTCCTTAGGAGATGTTGTCCAGGGGTTCAAGGATGCTCTGATCAGGGCTACTAGCAGAGTGGCATGCTTCAGGAAAAGTTCTTAGCTGGTTAGGGACTAGCTCCCAGAGTGAGGCTGAAGGGCGCTGCAAGGCCTTAAATACCTAAAGCTGCAGCCAGTACCTGCCACTGGTGGTGCAAGGTACTTCCTGTACTATATCCTGGTATCCCATGAGCCATCTATGCTAGCAGCTACCCCTAGGGGCAGGCAAAGCCAGAGCCATCCTGGCCACTGATCTCCATTGACTGAACCATAAATTAAAGTTCATAGCATACTGGAATACATTAACAAATATATAGAGTTTACATAATACATAGTATGGAGCCATAGCATCAAGGTAAGGAGGCCCACTAAGGCCCTAGCTTAAGGATGAAGCTGTGGAAACCGTCGTTGCAGAGGTCCCGCTCCCAAAAAGGAGCGCCCCCGCTTCGTCAAGGTAAGTGAAAATTATTCATTAAGCTAAGTTATTCATTCATATAATAATCAAGGTTCTCAGAAATTATTCAAAAATGATATCAAGAAGGCGCGCATTAACAACAAGTTAAAATTAAGGATGCTATGAGGACATTTAAGCTTTTTATCTGCTAATGATTTAATCGTTTGACTGTTCCAGCAGGGTGACATTACTTATGCACACTAGTAACGTTTTCTGTAAGGTCTGGGAAATCTTTAAGCGTCAAAATTCAGACATTATTCCCGTAAAAACCCGCTACGCAAACTTAATTACTTGAACATTTTCACGAAAATTATGCTGAAGCAAAAACGATTTTTTAACATTCAAAATACAATCACACTCAATCAGTGCAAAAACAGTCAAGAAAAAACAACTTAAGTGCTTGATGCACGAAAATTCACTTGAAAAATTGTAACCATTAACCATCGGCTACCATTATCATTAGCTAAGAAAGATTTTACTTCAAAATCTTAATCGTCAAAATCGGTTTTCTAATATCGGTAACAACGCGTGTCAAATGTGACTAACGCGGTAACAATCAGCTAAGCTTGATTCGAAACTAGCTTTTAATTGCTGTTAAAAAAAGAAAAATTGTCTCATCACGTCCTCCATCGATTATTAATCAAGTAGTTTTAATCCATACAAATCATTAATTACATAAGAAACTCTATTGTGGCAATCCCCGTTTCATTTCCTGTCTGTTATTAGGTTAGTTTACATTGTAGGGTAGATTAACGTGTTAGGTTAGTTGAATACACATTAAAAAAAAGAGTTAAAATTCCATGGTGAAAATCCGGTTACTCCAACAAATTTATTACTAAACTATGCTACTACCTCAACCTTCCACTTAAGCATTTGCACGGCTTTTCTTAAGTAATTAACATTAGCATTAACCCCCGAGTGTCACCAGATTATTTGCATTTAAATGCTATTTCTTTCAGTTTACAAGCAACACCATGATTTGCATGCGACATTATTTTTAGATCTAGCTACTGCTGGCCGAAAGAAGACCCAAGAAGAAACACAGTAACTACTTTTAGATTTAGGTTTAAAATTCTTCAGAGTCTGCTTCACTAACTGGGTAACGCTCACCTTCAATCTATTCACGTAAATTATCTATGTGATATACATAATGAGAAATAATACCTGTACTAAGATCTTTAAGCTGATAAGCTACAGAACTAAACTTTTTAACCATCTCGTAATTTCCGATGTAAATTGGTGCCATTTTTCATAAAATGGCGGGATTTGTCACTTCTAGGGTGATTTTGTATGTAAACTTTAGTTCCGACTTCAAATTCTTTGCCAGTTTTATTCCTATCTGCTTTTGCAGCACAATGCAACTTAGCTGCTTGACGTTTACGTACAGCTCTCCTAACTATCGCACGCATGCATGACGTTAAGTTTAAAATGTGTAATGGGTCATTAACCTCATCCGTTTGTACTTTCCTGACAGGGGCTTCGGGCATTCGTAACTCCCTTCCTGTTGCTAACATACTTGGGGTGAAACCGGTCACCGAATCAGTTGCCGAATTTAATGCCAACTGTAGCTGTTTTAAACGTAAATCTCAATTTCTATAACTCGACTTTTCGTCTTGTACGTAAATTGCTAGCGTTTTTTTTTAACTCTTTCATCCACCGGTCAGCTAGGCTGGACTTAGGTGAATAGACTGACAGAAATCTCGCCTTGATACGTCATTGCAGGCATACATTCTTCATTATTTGGCCCCTCAAATTATTGTAGCTGTTGGAAAAAATTTCCGCTGGCACGCCATGCCGTGAAAACACTTCATCAATGAGTGCTTTTGCTATAGTTTTAGCTTCAGCGTTTCTTAGGGGAATTAACTCAACCCAATGACTCCACTTATCAAGCACCACTAGGATGTAAGTAAAACCATTTGTACTCCGTACCAGTGGGCCTTTCAGGTCCAAAACAATATTCTCCCATGCTTCCTTTTCCGTTACTATCATCGTTTTAGCCTTCTTTCGAGTCTGTTGCACCTTATGGATCTGACAAACTTTACACGTCCTTACGTAATTTGAAATCAACTTTGAAGCGCTCAACCATGTGTACAAATAAAATATGCGTTTTATCGTCTTGTAAACACCCATATGAGGACCTGTAAACGTATCGTGTACTAGCTGAATGATTTTCTTTTGCAGCGAACGGGGCACCAGAATTTTCAAATTCAGCATATCAACAACAGCTTTATTAACATCCACATAAATTATTCCGTCACTCACAATCGATTTTGGCTGGTACTTCAGTACGAATCCATGAACTGAAGGCGAGTCATACCTTATTTTCTTCGTTTCTCCTTCTAAAGCTAACTTTCATGCTAACGTGTATTTGTCCTTTAACGTTTCTGCTCTAATCTGATCAAGTGTAATCTGCTCAACATCGATCTGATTACACAAACAATCGTTGTTAAATACATAACAATTCTGACCCGTTCGTTCATCCATAGCTGGTATCAAGATTGGATTAGTGATAGGAGTAAAGTCTCTCTCAGATTCGCATCATCTAGACAACACATCCGTGACGCGATTCTGTGCACCTGGGACGAAGCAGATCTTAGCGTCCAACTGAGATAACTCCACAAGCTACTTCGCTAAGTGTCCCGTTGGTGAGATTACCTTGGATAAAATCGAAAGTGCCTTATGGTCGCAAAAATTGTTATCACACCCCCTTCTATGTATCTACGCCACTTACGCACTGCCCAAATAATACTCATCAATTCCTTTTCACTATTAAAAAATCTGTTCTGCAACTGTCAAACGTCTAGAGATTATATCTTTGGTTTTCTTCTCCTTAGTGAGTGGATCGACCTGATATAAAATCGCTCCAGCCCCAGAGAAACATGCGTCCGCCATAATTATCCAAGGTTGATTATAATCAGGTGCTGCCAACAAGAGAGCGTCTACTAACATTTTCTTGATTTTCTGGTAAGTTTGTTCCTGCTTCGCCTCCCAGATAAATTTTGGAGTTTCACCTTTCAGCACCGAAAAAAGAGGCGCTGCAATCGCCGAATATGACATCACAAATCTACGGAAAAAACCCGCCAAACCGAGAAATTTTCGGAGCTCATTAATGCTTTCTGGGCGCGGTCAATTCTCCAGAATTTCTTCCTTACTAGGATTCGGCAAAACACCATCACTCGTAACTTTATAACCCAATAGGGTTATCTCTTTCTTACAAAAGTCTGTTTTCTTTATGTTTATTTTAAATCTTACACGACCTAAAATCATTAGGGTGTCTTCAATCGCCATCAAGTGCAATCGGAATTCTTGTGACATAATCGAGATATCATCAAAATAGCTCTGCACGTTCAGACAATGTAGAGGGGCGAGCATTCGTGAAACTGAGGCACAGAAGAACGCTGGTGCTTGCTTAACCCCAAACATGATTTTGAGAGGAGTAAAATTCCCGAACGGGGTGCAAAAAGATGACACCTCACGTCCTGCTCGTTTCATCACCCCTACCTGCCTGTATGATTCGGTTAGATCAAAAAGTGTTAGGTACTTGCTCTTAGGGTACCTCTGCACCATGTCATCAATTGTAGGAGTAGGAAAATTCTGCATCTTGCTTATTTCATTCAATTTATTGTATGCTATCACAAAGCGTGTGGTGTTATTCTTCTTGGGAATGATAAATGCCAGAAAACACCATGCACTCGTGCTGGGGACGATAACCCCAAGCTCCAGCATCCGCTCTACATGCTGACGTAATTGCAACTCTTTAAACTTTGACTGGATAGGGCTGCAACGCAATTGGTGGGTGATCGCCAACCCTGACCCCATAACTGGGCGTATCAGACCAATTCGTCAACTGAAAACAAATCTATATTTCATTAATATCTTGAACAACTGTTCTTTTTCGTCATCTGTTAAAACGTCACTCTCATTTACTTTATTGCGAATATCTTGTTCTGTGGCACAAAACTAATCTGGCTCTATGGGTGTAGCAGTTGCCTGGGACTGATGGACTTCGTTTATACCCGGCTCCCGATTCAGCTTGTAGATTTTCGAAGGTTTATCCTGCCAAAACCAAGTGTTCGACGCGAAATTTGGCTGTAAACCCGTTGACTGCTGAAAATCTACGCCAAGGATTACCGGCTGGATTGTGTTTTCCATCAAGATCATTGGAAAAGTTACAGTTCGTTGCGCAATCTGAAACGTAGCCAACACGAAACCCGGACACTCAACGAAACGAGTATGGGCAACTCTAACCCGATAAGGACGTTGCGTGAATTCACATCCCATTTTTAACAAATCATCTTTTAGTGAAACATTTACATATGCCAATGTACTGCCACTATCGAGTATGGCGTCTGCATGTTCTTTGCCGAATTTAAGCAAAAGATAAGCACACGGTGCTGGTGTAGGCTCAACAAGATCGCCAGAGAATTTTTGTTAGGAAATGGTCGGTTTTGAAAAGAAGACACGCCATTTCCAGCTTCACCGACTAAAACTGGATGGCTTTCCGGTTTTTTGGCACGAATTCCTGTGCATCAGAATCCAACTCAATTTCTTGGAAGTTGTACAACAGTGCTTCTATTCGGAGGATAACCAATAGCAGGATTTACACGACAGTTTTGCGTTTCATGCGACGAATTTTTACACTTCGAGCACCAAATTCCTGGTGCACGACTACCACTATTATTACTAACACGACCACGGTTGCTAAAAAAAAGTTCGTCCATTTCCGCGGTCATTGCTGCTCTTCGAATTACTGTTAATGCTGCCGTTTTCCCTAACTGCAACCTGATTTTGTTGGTGATTTGACCTATTAGGGCAGAATTTAGAAGTCCACCCAACCGTATTACAAATGCTACAAGTGTACTTTGCATCGTATTTAGGCAAGAAACTAGTGCTGTTATTCCCATTATCTCTGCCACGATTTCTACCATTTCTAGTGTTATTAACATTTGAAACTCCAGCTTGGATTGGATTAACCTGTCTCCTTCGAATCATATTTTCCAAGAAAAGACCTTGCATTTTAAAATCTATCAAAGAAGTGAATTTTTTTGACATCATAGGCATGTGAAAAGTCGAATTCAGTGTTTCCAGAATAGCTTCAATTTGATCAAAATCACTGATTCTGGCACCTGTGTTTTAAAAAATATCTGTGCATTTATTAAAATGCTTAATGAAACTTTCATTTTCTTGCATTCTCATAGTTCTAACCTTAGCAATTAGGTTATACCCATGTGACTGTACTTCAAACTTAGCCAAAAACAAGGTTTTAAAATTCCCCCAACTAGAAAAAGGTTCATTTGCCAAAAACCAGTCAACAGCTTCCCCTGTTAACCATGATGGAACAGTTTGGTGGATAAATAATTTCTCATCAACCTTTCTAACCTTTAAAATTCTCTCCAATTTCATAATAAAAAGTTGAGGGGACAATTTTGTCATTCAACCCATTAAATTCTCCAATTTTCAAAGCTTCCAATTTCGGCAAAGGTGTTGACATTTCAACAGCTCTTTGGTAATTATTCTGTGATGAACAGCTTACAACATTTGAACTACTACCAACTAGATTACTGCTAGGTGTCATAACTGGTGAACTGAAAACATTAGTTGTTGAAGTTAATGGTGGCTTAGGTGCGCATACCAGATTAGCACCTCCCCATAAAAAATTAACTACTGAATCCAGTTTAGCACTCAAATCCAAGATGGCAGTGTCAGTAGAATTATTAGCTGAAAAAGGCTGGTTAAAATAATTTGGCACATGAGTAGGCATTTGAGTTGACACCTGGCTTGGTCCAGGCAAGGGTACAGGGCAGGGGGGCCTTTTGATGTTGATGATTCAAAGTTTTTTGAACTGAAGGCTTGCCAAACATTTGGAACACTGGGTCATTTGGTAAAATAGAACATGTCTGAGCTTGTCCAGAGGGGTCAGTCCATGTTAGGGTTACTGGAATTAGCTGATGCTGCTGCAAATTAGCAGTAGTTGTTACTGAAGCTGCACAAGCGGGAGGAAAAGGAGGTGGAAAAGGCAAATTCACATTTTGAAGGCACGCCTGGTACAAATGGAACACATCCTCTAACACTAGTATTACTTGTGAAAATAATTGTCTAACATTTGTCAGTCAATGTAGGGCTTGACACACTAACATTTAGGCTTGCTGATGTAGTATTTAGACTCACATTAGGTGTCACTTGAACATTAGGGCTAGCTCGAGGAAAATGATCTGCTATTCTTGATGGTGTAACCCCTAATGGTGATTGCACAACTCGTGGGATAATAGGGGTAGTCATTCTAGCTGCTTGTTCCCTTCTAGTCCTTTTCCCTATTTTATTAGGGTCTCAACTTAAATCCTAAGAGTCAGGGTCTTGAAAGCTTTAGGCCTATAGGCTATGAAAAGTCACTTCAAGGCTAAAATTCAGTAGCTTACACAAATCAAAAGTAATCCGGATAAAGTCTCAGCAAAAGTAAAAGTCAAAAGGCACTAGGCTACGTAGGCCCACACAAAATCTTCCAATAAAATAAAAAGCACTGACTGATCCAAACTAATCTTCCCTGCAATATAAAAGTTATTGCTATCTCAAACACAGTTCACAATACTCACAACTACTCAGGTTGTCTAACTGAAGGTTGGGGTCCCAGGTGAAAATGGAACACCCAAGATGGCTGCCGGCATTCCAAAAAGGCTTCTTGGTGAAAATGGGTTCCTTCCTAGATGAAAAATGAACGGCCGATGCACTACTTGTGCAACCCCGCTATGCCCGGTACAAGGAAGAACGCCAGAAGGATGGTAAATTCAGGGTTTATTCAGGGCCACGCGGTCTGCCCTCAGGAGATGTTGTCTAATGGTTCAAGGATGCTCTGATCAGGGTTACTAGCAGAGTGGCACGCTTCAGGAAGAGCTCTCAGCTGGTTAGGGACTAGCTCCCAGTGAGAGGCTGCAAGGGGCTGCAAGGCCTTTAAGTACCTAGAGCTGCCGCCAGTACCTGCCACCGGTGGTGCAAGTACTTCCTGTACTATATCCTGATATCCCATGAGCCATCTATGCTAGCAGCTACCCCTAGGGGCAGGCAAAGCCATCCTGACCACTGATCTCCAGGGACATAGCATTACTGGAATACATTAATAAAGATATAGAGTATACAGAATACATAGTATAGAGCCATAGCATCAAGGTAAGGAGGCCCACTAAGGCCCTAGCTTAGGGAGTAGGATGAAGCTAAAAGTAGGATGAAGCTTGATTTTGCAAAAGCTTTCGATTCGGTTGTTCATTCTAAATTAAAAGCTAAACTTAAATATACTGGTTTTTGTGGCACACTAATTACTTGGATTGAATATTTTCTCCATAATCGTTCACACAAAGTTGTTGTTGGTCAGTCAGCATCACGTTCTGTTATGGTTGGGAGTGGTGTATCACAAGGATCGATTCTAGGACCAACTCTGTTTGTCATATATATTAACGATCTGACCAGTACATCTTCACGTCCTTTACTTAAGTATGCTGATGATGTGGAAACTTATGGTAAAGCCAATACAGCACTTGAACATGAAAAATTAAATAATGTAATTGAAAATATTGGGATGGCAACTACCAATTGCTGCAGACAATGTCATGTTCTCCATATAAGAAATAAAAATCACTTTTTCCCTTACTCGTTATCAGATTCTAACATTGAATCAAGATCACAGGTTAAAAACCTGGGTGTTTGTCTTACTAATGATTTAAAGTTTTCTACCCACATACAATCTATTATTAAAACTGCAAATCAATGTTCAGCAATGATCAGACGTTGTTTTACTTCAGGAGATTCAAGAACCCTCATATGGGCAAACAAGGTGTATGTCCGTCCAATTCTAGAATACGCTAGTCCAGTGTGGTCGCCTTTTTTATTGAAGGACATACAAGCAATTGAGCGAGTGCAACGTAGATTTACAAAATCAATTGGTAGGCTTCACTCACTTAACTATCAGGAACGTTTGAAAACCTCGGGACTTGAGACGCTTGAATCAAGACGTCTTAAGGCTGATTTAATTTTAACGTATTGTATCATTAATGAAATTTTTGATGTTGATGATTCAAAGTTTTTTGAACTAAGAGGCACATGCAAAACAGGGGACATCGATCGAAATTAATTGTAAGGAGGGTTAACTCAGATTGTCGTAAATTTTTCTTTTCCAATCGTGTGGTGGGGCCTTGGAATAGCCTACCCAATGAGTTTATGAATGTACAGAATGCAGACCATTTTAGGAGGAAGCTCCGGAATTATAGTTTGGCAGGATTCTTACGTTGTTTTAAGTGGTGAGGCGTATAGCACATAGCCGAGTATTGTATTTTATTAAGTATAGGATAAGCATTGTTTTTTATATATAAAACTTCGACATATAGTAATTTACTATGCAACTTTACTGTGAACATGAAACATGATTTTTAATTTTGTAAGTAGAATATTTTAATTTGGGAAAGGTTTTAGTGGCAATTGCCCTTCCTCTACCCGTTCGTTATGAACAAATTCATTTTATTATTATTATTATTATTAGCTGTGGAAACCGTCGTTGCAATGGGCAAGCAAACTCATCATGCATTATAATGAAAGAAGGCGATGGACCGACAATGTCTGTAACAATATGTCTGTAACAATCAGTAACAAACGGAATATTCCTTTAATAATGCTAGCTCTAAGATCCGACTGAGTTTCAAAGTTGGTTGAGTAACAATTACTGCATGCACGATCGTTGTTGGATTTATTGCGCTTGGTATCAGAACGGAGAAACTGGCAATTGAGCGTCCTCCATTGAAAAAAGACATTTACTTCCATAACAAAACAAATCAGCAGGGGTTCAAAGTAAGGGGGAGTATGGATGGGGATATTCAGACCACACAATAGGGGATTCCGGGGTGGGG
>JAHWFP010124392.1:12462-49816 GCA_023313725.1 Lithobius niger | reverse complement strand
TGACAATGGTAGAATCAATGTTGCAGGTAATAAGGTCTGTAAGAGGAGGCGATTGGAAAGCGCACCTTTCATCAGTGGAAGCAATCACGGGGTACTTCTTTGCATTAGATTTACATAATTACTCTGGGATGATGGCTTACTATCTTGCAGAAATGAGTGCATTGAAAGAGTCAGATCCAGAAATATGGGCAGAGTTTGAAAAAGGAAACTGGGTTGTTAGAAAGACAACCACTCCGTTTTGTGCTCTTGGAGCTGATGAAGCACTTGAACATCAAAACAGAGCTTTGAAGGTCACTGGAGGTTTGGTAGGCATAACACAACACCCTAGGGCACTTGCGCGCTATTTTTTAACAGCTCCACTACTAGATCAAATATCTGAAGCAACATCGAGTATGGTTGGGATGTCGGAGCAGTCATCACCAGACAAACACCACGACAACTCTAAGGAAGCAGTAAACAGGGAGGATGTTGCTGTAAGCAAGTTGCGTGTTGAACTTCAACGGCTTGGCAATCCATTTTCATATGATGGACCTGAACTTGTTAACATCGCAACCAAGTCAGTTTATAGTGAAAGTGTTACAAAAGACGTAGGTCAGCTTCATACTCTTGGTGTTGCACTGTATGAAGAGTTTAAAACACAAAGACTCAGTTCTGAAACTAGAACCATAAATTTATGGGACCCTATTAAAAAGAACAAACTAAATCTGTGTTCCAGCGCCAAGAAGAAAATAAAATTAAAAGTGGCTGGTACTGTTAAAGAGTTAAAAGCAGACAGATCATTATTTGCCCGACTACTTGTTGTAAGTCGATCCCAAGTAGATTTACGAGAGACATTAGGGACCTACGAATTCTCTGCTGTACCACGATCACTATTTAATGATGATGGCACTTTGCATCTTTGCCAGCAAAAAAGCAAACTGATTGAAATCTTGAAGTCAGTTCCACCCCCACCATCACCGCAAAGCAGCAGTAGAAACAGCGAACAAACAACTCCAACACCAGTAATTATTACTAGTACTCCACAAGAAAGGGAACTCTCTGTTGCAATAGTTGATGGTATGGCAGAGTTACAAGCTATGGAGAAATCAAAACAAACTAAGACATGCAAGGATTTGGCAGAATCATTTACCGAAAAGATGCAAAAAAAATATGGAGAGTACAATGAAATACACTTAGTGTTCGATACCTACAAAGAAAACTCGGTCAAGAACTTGACAAGAGAAAAGAGATTGCACGGTGTAGCACCAACCCAGTACAAAATCATGGACAGTACAAACATAGCTAATGTTACTATGAAGAAGCTGCTTTCACATATTAGCACCAAAGATGAAATCACTGCTTATCTAGCTGAAAAAATGCTCCAGCATGCACATACCACCAAAGTAAACTTCGTAGTGGCATGGCGTACAGAAGTGGCCGCTTCTCATTGTTCCTTGGCTTGTCTTCAGAGTACACAAGAAGAGGCAGATACGAAGATTATTCTTCATGCTATCAATGCCACAGAAAGAGGAGCTACAAAACTCTATATATTTGCACAGGACACGGATGTTCTGGTTCTTGCTGTAAGAAGGTACCCACGACTTCCCCCTCAATCTTACTTTGTGCCGACAGCAAAAAAGATTATTCCACTTGCAGATGTATTCTTATCACTAGGCTCCTTGAAAGCTTCGGCACTGCCTGCATTTCACGCATTGTCTGGATGTGACAGTACTGGTACTTTGTCAGGGAAAGGTAAAATTTCATACTGGAAAGCATTCACTACAGCAACTGAAGACACCCTTTCGGCATTGAGTTCGCTAGGAACACAAGAAGTAATTCCTGAACTAGTACTGGACAAATTGGAAGCATTCATTTGCCAAGTGTATCAGCCCAGAAGTAATGTAACTAAACTAGCAGAGTTGCGCTGGTATATGTTTTCTAAGAAGCAAACAAGCTGGGAAAAGTTACCACCTACAAGAAGTGCATTTTTGCCAGCAATGCAGAGAGTCAACTACCAGGTCATGATCTGGAACCAAGATGACCAGCCACAGCCTACAATTCCATCTCCCATTGGACATGGCTGGATCATGGAGGATGGAGTAATAGCTCCTATTCTCTGTGAAATCCCATGTGCTCCAGATTCGATTCTGCAGCTGATAAGATGTTCATGCATAAAGAATAGATGCTGCGCTCCATGCAAATGTTTAGCAAACAACCTACCATGCACTGAAATGTGCGAATGTGGAGGAAACGACGATCTCTGCGATAACAACGATTCACACACTATAACAGACCTACCAGACTCTGAAAATGAAGAAGATTTAAGTGAAGATGATGTTGATCACAATTAGTGATTTTTTTTAAAAATAGTTTCTCCATTTTTTAAATTAAAGAGCTCCTTCAGCTTTAATAACTTAACATTTGTATTATGATAGCTATAGAGTTGCGTATCTTTGGCATAATGGTCGAAATATCACAGGAGCTATTGACGCAGTAATATTATAGGCAATTTTAGGGCCTTAAAACTATCGCTCCAACGAGACCTACAGAAATAAAATATGTCTTTAAATAACGCTGATATCGACGATTCATGAATTTTGATTCTAGCTGAGTCCAATGCTGCTTTTAGTATTACGAATTTTGATAATCGCCATCTTGATGGCCGCCATCTTGATAATATCATTACTTCACAAGACGTATCACAGAATAGCACCATGATAATTATTATCCTATATGCAATTTCTGATGAAACAATACGAGTTCCAATTATTTCTGACGAAAACGCATTAAAATTAGGAGTACAGGATTAACATCAGTGACATAATTGTGTGTTTTTTGCATAAATATAAAAATATCACAGAAACTATTGATTTCAGAGTGTATCATACAACAATTTTGTTTAGGCTTAAAATTTATCTTTCCAACGAGCCCTAAAAAATCAAATTCCGTCCATAAATAAAGAAGATACTGACGATTTCATGAATTACAATGGCGGCCATCTTGATGACGTCATCAATATCATACGCCACACATCAGAGAGTGGCACCATGGAAATCCTTCATTTGTAGGTTATTTTCAGTGAAACAAAACTAGTCCCACCTTTTCATCATGAAAACTGCCACGGAGCACGTTTTTTCGACATATGCTCCCCTACTAAAACGTCAACACAAAAATGTGGGAACGCGTAAGTAAAACATTTTTTGCAGTTGCAAATGGTCAAGCAACGATCGGGGGGTCACTGACAGCCTGCCAAATCTAAAAAAAAAAGATATAAGAAAGTAAATTTCAAACGACTTAAAAGTGAGTGCACCCCGATTAGAGGGTATGTGAATGACTAAAAAGAAATTTGGGATAGAGTTTAGCGGTAAGAACTTCATGTCAAGTTTAGCGGTAAGAACGTTGCATGAATTTGTGAAGATTTATGCGGGTTAAACGTTTCCGAAATGCCTCTACAGAACAACACGTGACCACCTCTTCGGGTAAGGAATTCCAGATGCCAATCACCCTAACGGAAAAAAGTTTCCACGGTAGTCCAAGTGAGACGCCTGTATTGTAAGTTTCAGAGAATGTCCTCTGGTACGAGTTACATTTGAAAAATCGAAGAATGGGAGGTCAATACCCAATAAACCATGAACAATCTGGAAAGTGACGATCAGATCGGCTCTCAATCTCCGAAGTTCGAGTAAGTCAAGCTTTAACAATTTCAGGCGTTGACCATATGTCTGGTCGCGGAAGCCTTGAAGGGACTTTAGTATACCGTCTCTGAGCCGCTTCTATCAAGTCAATGTCGCGAAGCAAATAAGGGGACCACGCATAGCTGGCGTACTCAAGAATCGGTCTAACATACACCTTAAAAGCCCATACCTTGACGTCCCGATTGCTAGATAGAAAGCATTTTTTGATTAAAGCAGTACGTGCATGCGCGATGGCTGCAATTTTGCGACAGTGCAGGCTGAATTTAAGGTTTTCAGAAAACCAGACACCGAGGTCTTTGGTTTCAGTTAACGAGGGGAAAGGATGTCCATCAAGGTAAAATGAACGTCTACCACTCTGGTCTCCGACATGCATACTGTTACATTTAGTTGCCGAAATCGGCAACTGCCATTCTTTTGACCAATTAATGACACAATTAATCTGTAATTTCAACAACTCAGTGTCAGCTTCGCTGATAATCGCAGAATCCAGCTTCAAGTCGTCAGCAAACTTTGACTGGTTTGCCGAGGACGGCTCACAATTAAGGTCATTGATATAGATCACGAAAAGTAGCGGGCCCAAGACGGAACCCTGAGGTACACCGCTTATTAGTCGATGCTGAGAAGATTTAGAGTCCCCGACCATTACACACTGTGATCTGTCGTGTACAAATGCAGAAATCCACCTTCATGGAGAAAAAGTGTCCTCAATAACGTTTACTTTGTGTTACTAGTAACTAGTCCGCAGGCTCCCATGTTAATTCTGATAGGGTATAACGACACGTCTACAGCTGATTAGGGAAAGTTGCCAGATCTAAATTTCGGCATACAGGCAAAGCGTCATATGGGGAATTGCCTTTTTCTAAAATGGAGGTTGTAGCTAGAAGCACGTGGCCCTAAAGTGGCTCGTAAGTGCAAAATTATTGTTGTAACCATTGTTTGTATTGTCATCCAACAATAGATTCTAACATGCTTAAGTGTTACAAGCTTATCGTTTCAGTACCTAATTGTCAGAATTCATTGTTGTTGCAAATAGGTGGTGCTGTTGATCATGTGTCCATTGTACTGATTGTGTTGTTTACTTTGCTTGTGGTAGTTGTGTTGATTTGGTGTTGTAGCTCTAAGCAATAGGATTAGTTATGGGGTGCATGGCATCAGGCTAGGGCCTCAATAAAAACATAAATGGAAATGGTGCTGTTCAGTGTGCGTAGTTCAATAGACGTAGTATTACCCATAGTATAGGATAGTTTTGGGGCGTATGGCATTTGGCCGCGGCCACAAACAAAATTCTAAATGGAAATGGTTCACTTAGAGACGGAGTATCTATTATTGCGAAGGTTGAGTCGGTTTTTTGTTACGGTACACGAATCCAAACTAAATTATCTGCCCCACGACGATAAAAGAGACAATTATGTGTTCGTGAACACCAAGGTAACTAAGTGATTGAATGATTAACGTTAACCGAGGTAGGGCCAAGTGAGGAGGGATGCGCTGATTGAGTGAACGAAGCGAACGAAAATCAGCGTCAAACCGTGTCAATTTCCCTGACGTAACGGCTAATTGGGCCACGGCAAATGTGAAAATTATGAATGAGCAAATTTATAGACATAAAATTCATCCAGACAGAAAAGGTAGAGGGGGCGATTAAACCGTCTGATCCTTCTATCGTTCACAGTCCTATGTATACTGTGATATTCACCCAAAAGCAAAACTGGTATAAGAGAAGCCGCCAAGTTTCAAAAATGGGTCGGCTTTTCAAAGTAGTTATATCATTCAACCAGGGAAAGGCCGCCAAGGTTAATCCTGTTAGCCAAGTTAATCGCACCTTATAATACTTTGGGCGTTAAATGAAAACATCAAGATTGCTACCGCCAGTAGCAATGTTCTAGTTTGCATTTAACTTTCGAACTATTAGTAGGTCCGATTAACTTGGCTAATAGGATTAATCTTGGCGGCCTTGCCCTGGTTGAATGATATCACTACTTTGAAAGGTCGACCTTTTTTTGAAACTTGGCGGCTTCTCTTATACTAGTGTTGGTTTTGGGTGGATATTCTTAAATCACAACAGCATTTAAAATATGTAGTTTTCTGAATACATGTGATTATTTAAATCAAAGCATCAATTTTTATCCGTGAATATTTTACTTCAATTCGTGAAACTTCTATGATATAACCTTTTTTTTCCCGGCACATTTGACGTTTTTGTTAGTAATCCGTGTAGGGCTTTTTTATGGCATGCAGTAATGGCGACTAAAAAGTGGAAAAACTGGAATTAATAATTTGACATTAATTAATTGACACCAAACGCCGAATTCGTAAAAAGGATAATACTGGGGACTAATTTTTAGCTCATTCTATGCGTTACGGATCCTTACCCGTCGTACGGTGTATTTGTACAAGTTTTATATTCTTGGAGAGGAGGGCGGGGGGTGGGGGGGTTGCCTTCCCGGAAACGGCAAGAAATGGGGTCAGTTCTACAAAATTATAGATATCGTTTTCATAAATAAAAAAAGACTCAATCTGCACAGTGAAGGGGACGCAGCTTGAATTATTCTTGGGGGAGGGAGAGAGGAAGTTCAAAACATTTCCTGACCCCCGGGGGAAGAGGCTGCTAAAGTCACCCCCCTCCCCGAAAAAATAATAATAATAAATTGCAGTTAACCATTGCAATATGTAGCCGTTCACTCGAATCTAGGTAAAAAATACCCCCGGAAAAAATAC
Source organism: Lithobius niger (assembly GCA_023313725.1). NCBI lineage: Eukaryota > Metazoa > Arthropoda > Chilopoda > Lithobiomorpha > Lithobiidae > Lithobius > Lithobius niger. The sequence goes on along the minus strand of JAHWFP010124392.1, from coordinate 43,424 downwards.
CCCTGTAAAAAATACCCCCGGAAAAAAACCCTGAAAAAATACCCCTTGGAAAAAATACCCCTTAAAAAAATACCTCTTGGAAAATACCTCCGGGAAAAAATAACCTTGGAAAAAATATCCCCAGGATAAATACGGTCAAAAAATTTCAGTGGCGGATTCAAGGCAAAAGGCTTGTGGTGCAAGCCTCAATGCCCCTCCTTTTCTTCCGTAAAATTCTGAGAACCTTTTTATTTTGCTTTTCTTTGAGTTCTCGACACCCCCTCGACTCCCCCTACCCATTCTATTTTAGTTTTGGCTGAAACGTCGTGACTTCACGAATTTTCTCTTACCGAGACAACTTTTTCTCCTCACCACTTCCCCCGTTTTTTTTTAATCAACTTTTTTCCAGGCTTTTTATTTTTCCGTGCACCCATAAAACACAAAGAAACGCAAGATAAAAAGGTTCTCTGAATTTTATGAAAGAAAAGTAGGGGCATTGAGGCTTGCACCACAGGCCTTTTGCAATGAATCCGTCACTGATTTCAGTTTACTCATGAGTCTATGAAAATAACGGAACTTTTCATGGACTCATGGTTTACTTTAATTCACATTTAAAAATTGTTTGGCTGTATTTATCCTGGGAGTATTTTTTCCAGGGGTATTTTTTCGGGGGTATTTTTTCCAAGGGGTATTTTTCCTAGGGGTATTTTTTCCGGGGGTATTTTTTCCGGGGGTACTTTTTCCGGGGGTATTTTTTCCATGGTATTTTTTCTGGGGTATTTTTTCCGGGGGTATTTTTTCCGGGGTATTTCTCCGGGGTATTTTTTCCGGGGTATTTTTTCCGTGGTATCTTTTCCGGGGTATTTTTTCCGGGGTATTTTTTCCATGGTATTTTTTCCGGGGTATTTATTCCGGGGTATTTTTTCTAGGGGTATTTTTTCCAGGGGTATTTTTTCCGGGGGTATTTTTTTCAAGGGGTATTTTTTCTAGGGGTATTTTTTCCGGGGGTATTTTTTCCGGGTGTATTTTGTCCGGGGGTATTTTTTCCGGGTTTATTTTTTCCTGATGTATTTTTTCCGGGGTATTTTTTCCGGGGGTATTTTTACCTACCACCGTTCACTCAACCTTACGAGCTCTGACTTTATTAGAAAATTGCCCATTTGCAATCTCATAATTTTTGTCTTTGAAAATTGTATTGCTTGATCAAACTGCCTAGAGAATTAAATTAGCTTCGGAGGTTACCTTGCGCAATATCCTTTCTAAATTTAGATTGAGTGGTGTTGTAATATGTTGTGAAGTGCTGTTAGCACGAATAATGCTTTTAGTCCCTGATAAGACTCTTCGATTTAATGAGCTGTAACGTGCCGCCAGTTTACTGAATTGCGTCGATTAACGAGAAGTAAAAATAGCAAACCCATTTCCCGCGCCATTAGCTGTGTTTATGAGACCAACAGGAAAAAAAAGTATACAATGTCGGGCTGTTAGCCTAGTAGAAGCTTCCACAAACTGCACTACGCTGCAATACTGTTTACATCGAATTGTCCTGCGGTTAGGAAGACGGTCGTAAAGTTACTGAATTGGCCATGTGAAACAAGTAAGAAAGTCACAGTCGTTAGTTAGATAACAATTATTGTTGGAAACTAAAAGCTTTTTTATTCTGCAAGAGTTGTATTCTGTTCCTGCAGGCTGCCGGCTGTTGGTTGTCCATTAGAATAAAGAAGTTGGATTTTTTTAAATTGTCCAATGAAGCCGTATTTTAACGGGGGGGGGGGGGGGGCAAGGGCGGGGTAGTCCTCAACCTACCGAGAATTACGCACAGCTCAAGAACCGAAAATTAAACTGTCCGTTTTTTTCGGTTGTATTCTTCTGTTGTAGTACCTCGGCGCCGCGTTTTAAAATGCAGTCTCAGTTAATAGGCAAAGTAAACTAAATTTGTTTGGAACAACACTTATCAAGGATTCCAACCAAATTTTCGTCGTTTGAAGTAGTGTCATCAATTAACTTCATGAAAGCCATAAATTATTGGCAAAGTTGAAAATTAAGTTGATAATTCGTTTGCTACTATATAGCCCTTTTTCTGCCAGCCCACCGTTGCCATGATTTAATACGCCACTTAACAGCAGAAACGTCTACTAAATTTGGCCAGAAAAACAAAAAGTAAAAAAAATACAAACTTGTCATGGATTTCAGCAAAATTTTTGTTCGTTAAAAAAGTGGCAACATAATCACAATTAATTTGGCATGGATTTCAACAAAATTTTTGTTGTTTAAAAAAGTAGCAACATAATCACAATTAATTTGGCATGGATTTCAACAAAATTTTTGTTGTTTAAAAAAGTAGCAACATGATCACAATTAATTTGGCATGGATTTCAACAAAATTTTTGTTGTTTAAAAAAGCAGCAACGTAATCACAATCCATTAAGTTTTATGAAACCTGTCATGCTGAAGAATGACTAACGCTCAGCGCAAATTGGGTAACCAAACGAGGTAGCAGCCGGCACCAGGAGCTAATGGCTGTCAGCAGTGGCTGATGGCCGCCATGTTGGATGATGAAAATGGGTGCCCAAAACCATTTCGGAACACCCTAGCCACGTTTCTCGTCTTTGGACAATTATTGTACCCCAGTCAGCGAAGTTACAAGGAAACTTCAGTTTTCACCACCAAAACGAGGCTACATCATCGTGGCATTTTCGCAAACGTGGTGCTCGCAATCTTCTGGGTTACTTTACAGTTCCCGAAACTTATTAATTATTACTAGTTGAAACCGCACGGGTGGTGTTGGATGCACCGTTTGAAAAATTGGTGTGGTCAGGTCTATCATTTATATGTTCGTACGGCATCAAATTCAGTTTCTTTGAAAGCCTTTTGGTCTGGTTATGCTTAATGAACACATATGTATGACGTCATTTTTATTTACGACTAAAGAAACACTGGTTTGTTTTCGTTTTGCTCACTCAATCAGCGCATCCTGTGACTTATGAATGAGCCGATAATTCGTTACTTAGTTGCAATGGACCATGGCAGCATTATTCAAGCTGTTTAAATATGTCTCAAGATGAGGAAGGCAATATTAATATTGAAAGCCTGATGGGCCGAGTTCTTTTTTTTTTTTTAACTTTCCAAATACTCCATCCCCTCCAGTGATATAAATTTAGTAACGCTACAAACGATTTGCTCAGGGGTTAGAATTTTTCAGTGCACTTTTGCGCACGCTGGCTAACAAACGCTGATTTTAATTCGCTTCGCACTGCCGGAAATAAACGGTGAAATGAACTAGGGCCGCTTTCATCACACGTTAACATGCAGGAGCGGAGCGTAGGATTTTACCTGGAGAGGGGAAGGGCAGTTTCCCCGAGGTGGGTGGGAGGCAGTTGTACCCGCATTGTTGATCCTCCCTTCTCTACCTACCTATCCTACTCCGTTTCTTTGCTCCACTCCGTTCGTATAACTCAATCAGAAACAAAACCCACAAGGGTGGAAGAACCCGCCGAATGTCAGCCAATCAAAGCAGTGATATCAGAACAAAAATAGCTGACACCAAGCTACATTTGCGAAGCTAATCCCCCCGAGTATTAGAGTATTAAAGGGACATCCGGCCTGCCTTATAACATTCTGCCTACCTCATCACAGCTACGCGGAGATCGCCATCCGCGCGTATACAGCGCTAAGGTCGGCTGGGATGGTAGCTGCGTTCCTTGCACAGACGAACGTAGTTGCTGTCTCGGTTGGCTTTGGGAATAGTACACGAAACAGCATCAAGCTGAGATTGTGTCGTCACAAACCGGATCGATTCTCGTATTTTAACATCACAATTTATAATTTTCTAGGGTAGCGTCTTATAATTTTGCTTCGGCGATATATTTGAATAATTAATTTTAATTTTTACCACATTACTCTTTTAGATTACTGATCTCATGGTAGTTATTAGAAAATGAGTACATGCACGCACAGAGATGAAACGTCATGATTATCGTAAGCACGCAATGCATGATATACTGCGGGACGCAGTAAATAAGGTTAACAATTCAACAGGAAATCTCCTAGAAGCCACATTTTAAAAGGGATTTTTACCAAGGGATTGACTAACGGTAAGGAAATAGACTTTTGGAACCATACTTGATGTGGAGGATCGAGAAAAATGACGCTTGGAGGAATGTCCTTTTTTAAATGAAAAACCTGACAATTGCTACAATCCGAAACAATGGTCACATTTTTGTTTGACGTCTGAAGTAATAGTTGTCGGGATTACCTGGGCAACTAATGTGCAACTTGGTGGCAGCCATTTTTGTTCTGATATCACTACTTTGGTTGGCTGAAACTTGGTGAGTTCTTTCACCTTGCGGGTTTTGTTTATGATATCATGATTTTTTTTTTTGCATTTTTTTTGCCAATGCCTAGTTAGAAGTGTAGTCGTTTTTTTTTTAACTGAGCGTGCATTATTATGCGTTTTTGATAATGAACAGATGCCTGTTGTTTTGGTTTTTAGGTACGTAATTAAAGGTACTTTTCAAATGTGTATGGCCGTACTGGTTTCACGAAAATCTAAAGTTCGCTTCGTATTTTAATACATTTCTTATGTACGTAATAGGTTGCAATTGGTTTAGTACCATAAACAAATACGGTGCGTTAGTTGTATATGAACAGGTTAGGTTAGGTTTATTCAAGGATGGTAGCCTTTTGCATGCCATCTAGACACACGCTAGTGTGTCGCCGCCAAGTAGACGATTTATTGTTGTTGGAGCTTAATTGTTAGAGCGTAACTGTTAGAGTGTAATTGTTGTTAGATGGCGGCTCACTAGCAGACTGTGTCTTTTAACTGAAACCAACTTATACGTGATTTCAGTATATTGGTGTAAATTCCCCATGCGGTAGAAATCTTTGCAAATCGTTTGAATCAGGTGTCTTGGGTCTAGTAACAAAGAAAACCTCAACACGAAAATGTGGGAACGTGTTCTTTATGGAGAAAATGTCCCTCATTAACGTTGAGTGTTACTAGTAACTAGCTAATCACCAGGCTCCCATGTTAATTCTCATAGGGTATAAAGGCACCTCTACAGCTCATTAGGGAAAGTTGCCAGATCTAAATTTCGGCAGACAGGTAAAGCGTCATATGGGGAAGTGCCTTTTTTTCTAAAATGGGGGTTGCAGCTTGAAGCACGTGGCCCTGAAGTGGCTCGTAAGTGCAAAATTATTGTTGTAACCATTGTTTGTATTGTCATCCAACAGTAGATGATAACATGCTTAAGTGTTACACGCTTATCGTTTCAGTACTTAATAATGCACTGTTTTTGCAAATAGGCGTTTTCACTAAGAGACAAAATATCTTTTTTGATTTGTTTTTTTTTTACGGTACACGAATCCAAACTTAATTATCTGCCCCACCACGATAAAAGGGACAATTTTGCTGGAAAGAAGATTAGGAAACAAAATGCACATCGTCTCACAGGTAGGAACGTGTTCTTATGGAGAAAAAGTGTCCTCAATAACGTGACGTGGACATTTTATTTTATGTAGACTTACTGTTCTTGCAGCCTAGCATAAGTGGCGAGTAATTTTAAATAGCTGGTGAGTTGATTAGTTTTAGTAATTTTCGTCTGCCACCAGAATATTAGAACTGTATGAACTGTATATACCATTCCGTGGTATATATATATGTATATACCAATCCAAGGCCGCCAAGGTTAATCCTATTAGCCAAGTTAATCGCACGGAATAATACTTTGGACGTTAAATGAAAACTTGAAGATTGCTACCGCTAGTAGCAATCTTCTAGTTTTCATTTAACTTTCGAACTATTAGTAGGTGCGATTAACTTGGCTAATAGGATTAACCTTGGCGGCCTTTCCCTGGTTGAATGATATCACTACTTTGAAAGGCCGACCCTTTTTGGAAACTTGGCGGCTGCTCTTATACCTGTTTTTGTTTTGAGTGGATGTATCCTACACAAACAACGGACCAGTGTTAATAAATGAGCAATGTTAACCGTACAGCTCACAGCCACAATCATCAACAATAAGTAGTGCAACGATTTTGCAACGATTTTTATCCAAAGCTTGGAAGGTCCGCAGCCATGCGCTCTCGGTAAGAGTTAAGGAGTGCGACCATTGTATCGATAATGTTCGTGTTGCCGATTATTTGTGGTAGTCAGTTTGCGTTGTTACTCGTTAACAGCTCCGTTAAGTGAAAATAAATATAGATAAATAATTAATTTTGATCACAGGTGGCGTCTTCTCAACACACGTGAAAATAGCATTACGAAATGATTGCAGTCTTTTTAGTTAGGCCAATTCCTTCCCAAACGTCAAAACAAAAAAATGTTCTAAACATACCAAATTTCATTCGTATCTGTCGCATAAATTATTTTATATGAGCGGAATTATTCAGTAGCCAGTATAAAGTAGTAGTAGAAATAGTTGTCAGCTAAAATCAACGATCTTCACCATCTTTTATCACATTGAAATAATTGATGGTAATAGCGGCACTCCATTTTGAAGCAGGTGCAGGACATTCTCCGTCTCCTAATGACCTGTCCAAGTAAAGATGAGAATGATCATGAGTAGACGGCGAGAAGGACAATTTAGCTGGAGAAATTCCAGCAGAAAATCCCAGGATGTACTTAATTCAAATGCAACTATTGCTTGTCAGGGCACAAAGACTGCTCATTTTCAACAATTTTCAAGCTGTTTTGGCGCATAGGTATTGATCATCATTATCGTGGAATTGAATGGAATTGAATAATGACTTTTTTCAGTGAAGTGTGACAATTGAACTTGTCGGGCGGATCACTAGGTTGGTCCTTGACAGACGAAATAAATGCCTTATTTGTTTACTTTGATCAAATTTAACTCTTTCCTTCCGGTCTTTCTTCAGCTGCAATAAATGCATTAGTTCGGAAACGATTTGTAAGATGTAAACATTGTTAGTCATGAAATTTTTATTTACCTAAATAAGAACCAAGGGCCTTCGTTTTCTCACTTACGTAAGTAAGAACCCCTAGTTTTTTTACTTTAGTAAGAAAGAATTCTACGCCTAGCAGTGGTTCTTAATACTGGTTAGACGCCGGTTTTCTGCAACAATGAGGTAAGACTGCCTCATTTTGTCCGAGAACGAAGCCCGAGTATAACAATGCGGCAGTCTTACCTCATTGTTGCAGAAAACCGGCGTCTAACTAATTTGTACTCCGACTCCATTGTTGGTAGAACGTGTGCACATTGTTGCTCAGTTTCGAAATATTTCTTTGTCTGCTGCTTATATCATTTCCGTATAGACAAACGACAACAAAAAGCCAACAAATTAACTAAGCAAAAATGGCTTCGCAAAAACAAAACATTAGAGCTCGTATCCCCATACTCACAGATGTGAAGGTACATGAATAAAAGTTTAATATATTAGAGTTCACTCGAATGCAAAGAACTTTAATTTCAACTCCATTTCCAGGGAACAAGGACCGTTTTTACTCTTTGGTTATGTCAGAAAGTGAACACAGTTTGAGTTTGAAATGTTTAAATGTTTGTGTGCGCTTAAAATGTGTATATACCGTTTTTTTTAATATTCGTTTGTGTGTCTGTTGCTTTATATTTTAAGCGTGTTTCGTATGAGTGGCTATATGTGTATTTTGTGTGCATTTATAATTTGTGAAACAAACAGACTACTCCTCCAATTTTTTTTGCCAGTGTTTGATGGTTTCTGTTTTAGTTCTAGTTCGTGTGAGAAATTATTGTTCATTTATCATTCAATTTTGTTGCTGTTAATGGTGTCTGTTTTGTGCGTGTTTGTGCGTTTAGGTTTTCGTTCTGTTTCATGTGCGTGTATATATTTTATTTTTTGTGCGTGTGTGTTTTTTTAAATATCCAACCGTTTTGTTTGTTTGATTAGTGATGTACTTACATGTACACGTGTGCATGGAGACTGGCATGTCACAAACATTGTTCCATGGAATTGGAGTTCAACTTATAGTTCGTTGCGTTCGAGTGAACTCTAATCCATTTTTATTCGGTTACCTTCACAGCTGTGAGTGTGGGGATACGAGCTCTAATGCTTTTTTTTGTGAACGGCGAAGCCGTTTTTTGTTCAGTGAATTTGTTGGCTTTTTTCGCTTCCTTTTAATTGTAAGTGGTACGGATTGGTCTACCATGTGTACGGTATGTCCATTGTCCACGCAATTTTGTTTGCGAAAAAATGGAACATTAGAAATGCATTATGTTAAGGTTCTGCCCAAACTGTGTCCTGTGTTTAATATGTGATGGCAACACACTAGCGTGCGTCTAAATTTAGCATGTGTCATCTCGATGGGTATAGTTGATTACGGATTGCTGCAGACAAGCTGTAGTGTAATTTGCTGTTTATTTGTATTTTGTGTTTTGTGATTGAGCGCATGGCTTCGGGCTCTTAAGCTCTTGTTAAAATCGTTAATCGTAATAAAAATATTTAGTAAGAAGCCGGTTTCTCTTTGGTAAGAAGTCTGTTCATTGTTAAAACTGTACTCTCTTCACGAAAGGGTAAGCTAGGGTAAGCTATTTCGAGCGTATGGTTGTACAGGCCGTGTTGGCTCATTAAAATTCAATTCAATTCTTCACGAAATAGCCGTTTTTAACAATGGAAAACGACGAAAGAGGAGTACAAATAGTGGTAAGACAACGGTTTCATTGTTTCAGCAGTGTGTCTTCATGATATTAGAAAACAAAAACGAACTCGTTTGATGTTTAAGGTAAGGTTTTACTGATCCGAAGTCAAAACAGCAAAGGAACACAAATAAACTTTCCTGTAAGGTTTTATATACCGCAGTGTTTTGTACTGTTTAGTCCACGTGAAACCTTACTGCTGTATTCACGTATTTACAGTTTTTACTTTAGAACACGATAGGTCAGATAGGTTCATTCTACTTGGTTAAACGACATCGCTAAAAAATCTAAAAATTATACTCTTAGTGTGCTTAGCACAGACCTACAGAATAAGTAATTCAGGGTTTGTGCGACTCCATCAAAAACTGGAAATGTCGTTGAAAATAAAAATGAAAGACTACAGTCCTGAAGTCTCGAATATGAAATCATGAAAAGTGGTGTATGTATCAATAGGATGAACGGAAAGGAGACGACTTGACTTGAATAACGCTGAAAAATTTAGCCCCTGTAAATAGTCGAGTGTGTAGCACTATATTAATCGTACAATAATTTTGAAAGTTGGGATATGGTTTTAATTTTATTTACGTGTCTAATGGTTGACACGAGGGGATCGCAAATGTATACTTGAAACAATGCATTTCAAAGCATCACTCTCTGTAAACCTTCCGACGCCCTGTAATGTCAACATGACGCCAGCTATCTTCCTGTTCTCGTCTGAGAGAGATTCGGGAGAGCCTAATCCTACAATCTATTTATTTATTTATTTATTTTACAAAATTATTGTAACTTCCTAAAAATAGAAAAATAGCAATTTCAGATTAAAACACCAATTTTAAAAACAGAAGAGACATGGCACCACCTAACGTCTTGTTCTCGTCTGAATGAGATTTCAATGAGATTCCAATCCATCACTTTGTCCTGGACAAATCCAACATGGCCGCCACGCAATAGATATTTGAAATGAATGAAATTATTCAACACTGGGCCAACAAATTCGCGCTTCCTTCTACGTCAATGGTTCATTTTAGACGCCTACTTTGGCTTTTACGTAGACGGCCTTTCCTGTAGAAGGCTTTGGTCAAGCTAAGTAATTTTTCCGTCGTCATAGTTCCGAAGCGGAAGTATCACAGCTGGAACGCCTTAAATCGTGAATCGGCTTGTCCGGTAGATATTGCCCTATACAATGTGGACCCCACGCTATTACACTACGATTACGATTTATTTATTGAGCCAAGAAGATCTACAAATCCATGCGCTCACTAACTAAACCTAGACTAACCTATACTACCCTAACCTACTGCCTCCAGATACACAAAATGCAGGACGACCCTGGGTGACAACCCCAGACCACAATACACCTTAGAACCATATGAAACTCGAACACTGGGCACAGGGATCTCCGGATATGCCTCATTTACCTGGACACCCAATTAAATCCTACTGGAATCGCTGAGTTGCCTTGCAGAAACCCACCGTCCTGCGTAGAGATCCAACACGTGAAACCGAGTGCGGCACATCACCGAGTGCAACCCGCAAAGGGTTTTCCTTCCCATCGAGAATGAAGCGCCGCTATGCGACCCAGAGAGGACAATCCTATAGAAACACACACTATTACACTTTAACGCACCCCAAAAATGGTTTTTAACAATCTGGTTTCTAACAATTGGTTTCTAATAATTTTCGATAGATTTTTCTTAATTTTCGGCCCAAAATATACCCGATTTTTTATATGATTTAATAGTAGTTTCGTTTCAGTAGTTTTGACGTATTGTTATTAAAAATTGATTTCAACGAGTCACTGTATAAAGAGAGCTACGCTCTAATTATAAATACGTCTTTGTGCAACAAAGTCCAAACGCCGTTTAACGGTTTTTATTTAGAGCCTAAACAGCTCGTAGACTTTAATCCGCCTACAATTCCATATTTCGCGACGTGCACCGCAAATTACCGCAAGTAATTTTTTTATGATATCAACGCTCGCGCATGCAGTGATTTTTGCCGCCTACTTTAAAATAATCAGCTAAGTTCTGAAAGCCCGCATCTCCGAAATAGAAAGGCTGCAAATTTCTAAATTCACAACGTAGCTCAATTTGGGTTAAAACTACAAACATGGATTCTTTCATTTTACCCATCAACAATCATCAATTTTGATGAAAGTTTGATTTACCAGGCATGGCAGCAAACACAACACATGCTCCAAGAGTAATGAAAAGTTTCATATAATTGTTTAACGAACCGAGTTAGAGGAGGTGGAGTTTGGCGTGGAGTTTGGGCTTAACGTGAAATTATGTCTGGGTCGGGGAAGGTCTTTTTCTCCGAGGTAAGGTGGGCAGCTACACCTACATTATTGATTCTCCCTCCTGTCCCCTCACTCACTCCTTCCCTTTTCCCCCCTCCCTCACTATTTTCTTTTCCTTGCCGCCTTCCCTCCTTCCTCCCATCTTCTCCCTCCATTTTCATTTTTGTACTGAATCCGCCACACTTTTTATCCCGGATCATTTCATATTTATTTGTTGGTCGATAATGCGGTTTCACGTTTCTCGTGATACTGAATTGTTGATCCTCCAAAACTGTTGCATTCTTTGTTGTTGTTGTTGTTGAGATTATCCTATTGATAGTGCTACCTTTGTTCCTGTTTTTGTTTCTTCTTTCCCTTTTTGTATTTTTTGTTTGTCTTTAATAGGGCCGATGGCCTGTAAAGGTAGAGCTCCTTATTAAATCAATCCAACCCAATAAGCCCAGTGGTGTCTCGTTCTCATGTCGATTGTGGCATATCAAAGCTCCCGGGTTATCCACTTGGATTTATCCAGTTACCCTAATAATAATAATAATAATAATAATAATAATAATAATAATAATTTATTCAGATATGCATATATACAATGTGATACACAACAAATGTAATACACAACAAGGCACGATGCATAAATGCATGTGAGTGCACTGAATTAGAACTATTTTTTTTACAACATTCATTATCGTTCCGTATAAATAATATTGCTCACATTACAATTCGTTTAATTTAATTTATTCAGTTTAAACCAGTAAATAACCACCTTTTAGCAAGTTTTTTAACATTATGTCTCTTAAAATCATTTCTGATGTGCATTGGTATTTCGTTAAGGATTAGTGGTATCACAAATAAGTTACCTCTTTTTCCATAAGAGTTTCTCCAGAGTGGGGTCTTAAGCCATGACGTAGTTTTTCTGTCTGGTCGCTCAGTTGGAGTTTGTAAAGTATGGCAGAAGAAATAATTAGTAATAATGGTAAGTTTATACAAATTTCTAAAAGTTAGTAGCCTATATTCAGAAATAAGCTCCTTAGTGGTTTTATTATTGTTGCCACCAAACAAGGTTTTAATGGCCTTGTTTAAAGTTTTTTGCAAGCGGTCGATATACCACTTTATTGTTGAGCCAAAAATAGTGCATGCATACCTAACAGCAAAGATGACCCAGGCTTCAAAAGGCACAAGTTTTGTTTTTCGATTTAAATTATCTCTGAGGTTATACAAAGCTGGAATAATCCCTCTAATTTTTTTAATAAGCGTATCAATGTGTTTATAAAACTTCCAATTATCGTCAATAATGATGCCAAGGTATCTTAAATTGTCAACTTGATTTAGCCTAGGACAGGTACACGGTTGTTGATAGTTACAAGTTAGTTCGTGTGTACTGATTATACTGATAAAACAATTTTTTCTAAGTGTGTGTGACGTTGTAATGTGCATGAATGAGGGTTTTTCAGGGCTAATAAAAAGCTCATTTTCCCATAAGTAATTATTAATATTATTGAAGTCCTCTTGTAGGTTTCTGAGCATAATACTAATAACAATTTTGTCACGATAGCAACAGGTCTGGCAAGGACCCTAAGATCGCTAACAGCCAGCATCAATTAAAAACAGAAGACAATCATATATAATAAAAGAGATTGCCCGGCAAGGGATGGTGAGGCGATTAGGTATTGGGACACGAATGCCTTACCACCAAGGTTAGACCTGCCAGGGACTCAAGGCCCCCGATGGCATTGCCAAACGTGTTGGACAAGGTTGGTGTAGGATCGGCCCAAGTAAAAAATAAAAAAACAGATGAACAAATGAGACGGTTAAAAAGCGTCGTTATGTAAAATAAAGTATGGTTATGATAAGTACTAAAAACAAAAGCATCCCCAAAATGCGAATTGTCACCACCTAAAAATGAATAAATAAAAAAAATAAAACACTTTGTTGCAATAGCAACAGGTCAGGCAAGGACCGAAGGTCACTAACAGGCAGCCAAAGTTTAGTGGGGCGGGAGCAGACATATGAAGAGCGTAATTATATGCAAGATTACATATTCAACTCGGAGTATAAGACCGACGCATAAAAATCTCTAGATTAAACGAGCTGAGGCGGCTTCTAAACGTAGGAATCGTGGGCGAGGTGACAATTTCGTCTGGTAAAGAATTCCAAAGCTTAACCACACGCAACGCGAAAAAGGTACGTCTACAATCTAAATGTGATGTTTGAACCGTAAGCTTCAGGGAATTACCTCTAGTCCTATTTGACTCCAACAGGTCAAAAAGAGGCATATCTACCCCAACTACACCATGAATAATTTGGTAAGTAAGAATAAGATCAATTTTGATTCTCCGTAGTTCGAGTGGGTCAAGTTTAAGGATCTGCAGACGTCTTCCATAAGACAGGTTGCGCAATCCAGGCAATGCCTTGGTAAACCGTCGCTGGACTGCCTCTACCGCATCAATGTCATGAAGCAAATAAGGGGACCAAACGGGGCTAGCGTACTCCAAAATTGGTCTGACGTAGACCTTGAATGCCCAAACTTTGATTTCGTGGTCACCAGACGAAAAGCATCTGTTAAGTTAATGAGCTCGCTTTGTTCGTTCCTCTCCAAGTATTATATATATGGAGGTTTAGAAACAACATATAATCAAAGAACATATTTGCAGAATTAATGAGCAAGTTGGATACAATAATAAATATACAATAATATATAACATACAGTATATATATTTCATTTTAGACTAGGAAACAGGCTTTGGGCCTATTGTAGGTGGAGCGAACAGACCTTTATTTCAATTTATATTTAGTGTTTATTTTAATGACCGTACCATATTTGTTAATGCTCCTTAAAAATCTGGGGAAAATGCTCACTCGGCTAAGTTTGGGCTCTTTGCCTTTTGTTGTGACGTACTGCTGTTATTTGCAGGTCTTTGTCTTATTTTAGCTTTTTTTCTTCGAATAGGCCAAAGCTACGCCTCATATTTATTTTAATAGGCTTTCGTTTGCTCCATCACTTAGTGTCTGTCTAGTTATTTTTAGCTTCTTTCCACGTCCGACACTAAAGATGTAAGCCATCGCCGCGACTAAAAATAAATCAGCGCGTTTGTTACGGTGGTGGGGCTGCCGCCGCTAATAATTCTGACATTGTTTACTACACTAATTACTGCTGCGAAAAGTGCCTTCCCGAAATTACAAATGTTAATAATATAGCATTTAACTGTAAGCCAAACAATCATCAGAGGTTATCAGGTTATCAGGTTAATTTTATTTGAGTTCTAAGGCCCTTGAAGCCATACACTCACCCTACTGCCTTAACCTAACTTACGCTATACATTCATGACAGCTTTGAACATATCACACAGGGCCTTCCATATTGTGCAGCTGTACCGTGCTAGAAATCCTTGTAAACCACATCGCTCCAAAAAACGATCTCCACTGTGCACACAGTCCAGCAGCCCAACATTTATAGCAGGATTCCACACCAGAGGACCGACACAAAACCGACTCCATCCTAACCCCACTGTGCACAAGTAGCCGTACACAGCTACACAACGCAATACTCCTGTGCTAGCCCTGACCACTATGGAATGCCAGGAGAGGGGGGGGGGAACAACAGGTGAGTCAACAGAAAACCGCCACCAACTACCCAAAACGACCTGTTGCCTTGCAGAATCCCAATGTTCTAAAATACCCCACCCTTCCATTCTGCGCGTGAGGTGGGACCCCCAGGACCACTGCCATAGGGTCGTCTCCGTCATGAAAGACAAAACGTCGCTGCGCTTGCCAAAGCGGACAATCAAATAGAAAATGAGCCACCGTTTCATCTGATAGGCCACATCTACACTGAGGAGTCCGTGCCCATCCCAGGCGAAAAAGGTGCGCCCGAAGCTGGACATGGCCAGTACGAAGTCTCGAAAGAAGACCCGCCTCGCCCCGCGTTAAACTATCAAGGGCCTCAGGCCGTGAAACAGGGGGGTGAATCCCAAACAGAGCACGGCCAGTGGGTCCAGCAGCCCACCGACCCTGCCAGACCCTAGACGAAAGTCTAGAGTAGGCTGGCCGAAGGTCTCCTGGGCCAACTACAAAAGAGACTGCCGGGGTTGTCAGACGACTACCCTTCCTAGCCAGTTCATCCGCTAACTCGTTTCCAAATTCCCCACTGTGCGCACGAGTCCACACAATCGAAATAGCAACTCCCATCTGGCTAGCCAAGAATAACTTCCACCCTACCTCGAGGGCTAGCGGATGGGAAACGTTCAAGGAGGTAAAGCACCGTTGGAGGAATCCCACACCCGCCAGAGAATCAGTGACAACCAGAAAACTCGATGCACGCAACTCTAAACCAACTTCTAGTGCCACCGTGAGGGCAACAAGTTCTCCAACGAATGCTGAAGGCACTGACACTAGGTGGTAGCTATATTCCAGCCGGTAACTGGGTACGCACACCCCAACACCGCCAACTCCTGTCTCAACACAAAAAGACGCGTCACTATAAACAGTGACACAAGATGGGTCCAGACGCTGACCACTGTGGAAAGAACGAAGGGCGGCCCCACACCACACCCACGGGGGAGGGGGGTCAACAAAACGAACCTTCGGCAACCCGGCCACCTCAGGAGCAGCAAGAAGGGAAGCCCCAACACCAAGAGCACCCAACAAATCTCGGGCCCCCTGAGGCAGGGACATGTAGTCAACAATAATCCGGGCGAGCGGATCTCTCGCACCCCTAGCAACAGCCCGTTGACACAATCTGACCAAGAGTTCCTTTGCCCTAATGTCTATGGGCATATCGCCAGTTTCAACAAGTAGTGCCTGGACTGGGGTTGAAGGTAGGCAACCAGACACAACTCGCAGGCAGTCATTCAGAGCAACTTGAATGGTTTTCAAAGCACCCTTCGAGGTCAGAACAACTGGAATGTGAAAATCTGCACACGCTCTGATGTATGTCCTGTAAAGTGAATTGATCGTAGCACGTTTGGCCACAGACCTATTATAGGTAACTGAACGCAAAACATTATGCCTAGACGCAATGGTACCCTTCACTGCCGCTGCATCGTGTGACCAGTCAAGTCGCGGATCAAGCCAGAACCCAAGGTATCGCACCTTACTCGATGCCTCCACCACTGACCCATCCACAGAAATGGAACCAGTAAGCAAAGGGCCTCTGTGGAAGATCATAAGCTCGGTCTTGGCACCGGATAGCCTCAATCCTCTGGCCGCAAGGAGCCGGGAGCCATGAGCGATAGCCTTTTCAACAATTTCCAGGAGCGTAGGCAGGTCTTTCCCAGACAGCCAAACAGCCGCGTCGTCTGCATAGGCGACAACACTCACTGAAGAGCTCAGCTCAACCAGTACCGCGTCAATCGCCACTGCGAACAAAGCTGGGCTGAGACAGCTCCCTTGCGGGAGGCCTCTATCCGTGTTCAAAACACTCGACCAGGAGCCATCAACCCTGGTTGCAAACTGCCGCTTACCTAGAAGGGCCGAAACAGCCGACCTGAGTTTCCCCCTGACCCCAAGACTCTCCAGCGAGTATTCAAGCCAGGCCACATCAACCATGTCATATGCTGCCTTAATGTCCAAGAACACCACGACAGCAATACAGTCATTGACCCAGGCCTCCCGAATGCCAGACTCTAAATACAACATAGCATCTTGAGCTCCTCTGTGCTTACGGAAGCCGAACTGGGCACTGAATAGCTTCCCAGAGTTCTCAAGCTGCCACACAACTCTGTTGATGAGTATCCTCTCATAAACTTTTCGAGGGCAGGAGAGAAGAGCAATGGGTCTGTAACTCTCAACAGCTGACCGCACCTTTCCCCGACCCAGAACCGGGGAGAGGATAGAGAACAGCCACGACTGAGGAACAGGAGCCGCATCAAAAAGGGTCTGGTAGTACTCCAAGAGGTCACTACGACCAGCAAGATCAAGGCCCTGCAAATCAGCATAAGACACACCATCTATTCCTGAGGCACTATCAGGCCTACACACATGCAAAGCAGCCGACAACTCAAGTAGTGTCAAAGGCGCCTGGTCGGGGACAGAAACACAATCAGCTAGACGAGGAGGAGGGGGGCCCTTAGGAGCCCCGTACACCGTTGCAAAATTGGAATTGAAGGCATTGGCCAAACGGGTACCACGCAAAACATTCCCAGTACGGTCCATCGCCCAAGTCACCGCAATTCGGGAATCCTGAGGACGCACCAAGGCCCAGACCTGCGAGATAGGAGTACCATGAGAGACACGCTCGCACAGCCTGCGCCCGAAGGTGGCCTTTTCCTTTCGCAAAATAAACCTTGTTTCTTGCACAGTCCCGACGTACTCAAACCACCTGACGTCGCAGCGAAGCCTAGAGTACCGCTGCCAAGCCTTTCGCCTATCACAAACAGCCCTCCTGCAAGCCGAGGTCCACCAGACAGGGTCAAGTCGCTTCCTAGAGATGCTCCTACGGGGCCGCCTCTTTACCATGAGCCATTTGGCAATCCAGTCAGCAAAAGCGCCCGAACTAACTCGCGGGTACCCACTGGATAAACGCAACGGCGAATCAATGGGGGTATGAGCTCTGCTGGACAGTGCCACAGGAAAGTGATCACTGCCCCTGAGATCAGACGATGTTACAAAAGAAAATAGCGATGCGATGTCAGACGAACAAAGGAAAAGATCCAACACAGACTCCTGAATACATGCACCGTACCGCCTAACAAAAGTGATAGAGCCGTTTTGAATCACCTCTAACCTAAGATGATTCAAGGAGTCAGCAATAATCCGCCCCCTAGCATCACAGCGAGCACTGCCCCAAAGTGTGTGGTGTGCGTTGAAATCTCCTCCCAGTACCCACGCCACCCACTCAAGCTCTGAAAACTTTCCGATCACATGAATCGCCCCTAGCGTGATCCAGCGAGTCTCCCACCAAATTTGGAAAACACAGGCGTCAATACCTCTGCACAATGGGTGCGGAGTGAGGGAGAATGGAATTAAATCCCTAATAAAAACTCGAATTCCAGATTGACCAGATCCTGCAAAGCCATGGAACCCCTTAACAAAAGGCGTGTAACCACCCGGAAACCTCGACTCCACAATACCAACAACATCAAAACCACTACACAATTATCAGAGCGATAGTTTTTAACAATACTCAAAAGATTCAGCAGGTTGGCAATGCTGCCGTTTGTCTAATACACGCCACCAACGAAAATATTAAGGCACACACCTCTATCAAGCACAGCGAAAGTGATCTTAAAACCATATGATAATCTATCAGTAACGATCACAATATTGTAGGTCAAAAAGTGTTAGCTCTTAAGCCTACTTTAGCCTTTAGGCCTAATTTTTAGCTTTTAGGCCTAATTTTTAGTTGTCATTTTTCATTTCGTAAGTAGCAGCTGCGTTTGAGATCAGACCTATTCATTAATGCGTCACGGTATCGAGACTATACACGTTGCCATGGTAACGAGGAATCTTTAAACTATTAGATGCAGGCATGTTGCTGTTTCGTGCTGTGGTGCTGTTCTTTCGTCTGATGTATAGTTTAATTTTACATGTATCGCTTCGCCGTGATACGATGATTTAGGTTTCATATTCGGGATTCGCATCGTTAGGTCTAAATGCCAGTTTAGTCGCCATGCTGAAGGTAATCCCTCCAAGCATTCTTTTTTTTTTTTCAAATGATGCTAAGGTGTACCGTTAACAGATTCCTTTTGTTTTTTATGGTTGGATGTTCCAGTAGTGGTTAAAATGCGACAATCAGATGTTATTATTTCATTAAATTACGTCGAAAAAGGTTATCAGCTAGAAAGAAGCAACCAAAATTTTATTTGTCGCGTTTTTTAAAAGCTCACTTGACTACCACCAGCATGGTGTATGCTTCATCGGAATTCCTTAACTATTCACGACGAGTGTTAGAAATAAATTCGAAAATTTGTAATTTCCCCCTTAATAATTGTTCGTTTACGGCAAATTTTGGCTCAGCAATACTAATTGGAGTTTCAAGCGTTGTGCCAAATTTCATTCCAATCCGATATTTCATTTGGGCTCCACCCAGACTAAAAATGTGCAACCAACGGACCAACCAACCAACATTTTGCAATTTGGTGTCCGTTATAGAGTCCGCTTCGCTTCGCTCGCTTTGGTGTCCGCTTCGCTCGCTCGCTCCGCCAATTAGGACATTTTGTGCGAGCCCAAGCATCCACACTACGGAAAACCACACTCAAGATGGTGAGGGAAGAGTTATTAAACCTACCTCATAATGTAGTGTTTTGGGTGTCAGTTGTTGCAACTATGGCTGCTCAAATTTGACGCTCTTGGCGGCTGGCTGCCGTACTTCATAGCAGCTGGAACTCAAGAATTGTCACTTGGCCACCTGACAGGTGTTGGTTCTCCGGATTGGCTGCTAGTTTGCTGCCCCCTCGGTTGGCTAACTAGTTTGCTCCAGGCACAACAAAAAAGTGCCAAGGTTTGCTTCACGATACGTTGAAACCATGGTTTCCGGGTTGGCTGGTAAAATGCTTTTGCTTCTGCTACGTTGGGAGAGCTGAGTGCTTCCCCAGATCCACTATCTGGCTTTACCGAGGCCATTCAGAAATACTTTCCTGGCTGAGTTGGGATAACTATAATTTTAAAAGTATTGGCAAAATCGGTTGTCGAGTTGACAAGATGAAAGTCGCATACCACTTTTCGAGTCGGCCATTGCTGTTATTTGTACTGCATGTATTTGTTTCTGTAATAATTGTCGTTTCTCGTAACGTTTATTTCTTTTTCTTCATACGTGGTACAAGGTTCTGGGGAAGTCATGAAAAACGGGGCACCCGGCTAGACTTTTTAGCTTTCAGCATATATGGCTCGTTAAGAACTACACTATTTTCTACTCTGGCTTCAACACAGGAAAACGTCCTCGTCTACAGACACAAGATGCTGAAAACTTGCTGCATAAAATACTGATAAGATACATGAAACGAATGCATTTTAATATCTTCTGAGGCTACTTAATGTAAGGGCGGACATTTTTAAGTAGTATCTATCATTCAAGACTCGCTAGTCCTTGAATAGTCTACGCCGTCATTGCCTTTTCTTATAGTCTATTATTTACAACATTTATGGATTTAGTAGCACAAATCTGCTTCGAGTCAAAGCAGGTCTACTTGGAATGACTGAGTATGACTTGGATAGCAACGGAAGGAGTCAACAAACAAGAAAACTGTTATCAGTCTCCAAGGATTTGGTAGCAGGATCGGTGATGTACGATTCACGGGAAAGTGCTCACTGAATCTTTAGATCCCACTTGAAGACTAAAATTAAAAATTCATCTGTTGATTCAAAACACATGCCTCATCAAATCCATGTTTGAACGAAAAAGAGAAACGTCTACAAAACTCGACGTAAACAGCATGTAATGGAAAGCGTCTTCGAAAAGTCTGCGAACTGCAAAACAATTTCTTTTATGGAGATCTCATTTTGTCAAGCTTCAACATTTTGAATAGTTAAAATTTGTCTGCTATCGCAAAAGTTCACGTTTTACATTTTTCAGGAGAATTTCTTTGGTTTCCGCCAAGAAATATTTGCGATAACAAGAAATTGAAATGTTTAACAACTCGCAACACGCAATACAAGATGATACAGGGAAGCCAATATAGCCTAGTTTTACTTCCTGTTGTGTGCAGGCCAACCCGAATCTCGACCAATAGCAGCAACCCAGCCTGTTGCTACCCGGAAGTAGTAGCCAACTGCCTAACCAATGAGCTTCTCCTTGCGCACGTCCATTTGCGATTGCGTAATCTTCACCAGAGTTTCCACTATTCTGAATCGTATGCCTACAGTGATTCACGTCAAAGATGGTGGGTTTTCCGCTTGGAATTCTCCAGCAAAATTCTCCCTCTCATCTCTGAGAGGCAGTTAACCCAGTTTGGGTTCGTGCTCCCTGAAAAACAAACACCAATACAGTGATTGTGGCAATAGATCTTCAGTTTGTGTTTGGGGCCCGTCCTAATCAGTTGGGACCGCTGGGCCAAAGATTAAAGACACTATATAGTAAAGATAGTTCACAACCAGTCGTGGTGGTGTGAGTCGCGTTGGGTGGCTTTTTTTGTTTGTTTGTGCCATGGTCTGACGTCACTAACACTGTTTCCGCCAAATTAGCCCGACCAGCCAATCAGAGTGCTGCAAGGACGCACATCTTGACAAGACAAATAGTCAAGATTCAACCTTAAGGCTTAATTCTCATTAAACAGGATGAAAATGAGTTCAAGAAGTGTTAAATTTAGCCGTGTCAGTATGTGGCTTAGTTGACTTCGATCTTTGGTGTCAAAGGTCGTGGGTTCAATTCCCCGCGCAGGTAGTCTAACATTTAAGTCCAAAAGGCAACGGAAATAGGTCTGCATCCATATTTATTTAATGTTTAATTCTCAGTTTGTCCTTACCGCACATCTAGGGGACTCTGCGGCGAGCACTTACATATTAGGTACTGGCAGCCATAGTCCCGCTGGTTTCCAATGTTAGGATGAACCCAGGGCCGGATTAAGGTTACTCGGGGCCGTGAACTAAATTTTTTAGGGTCCCCCCCCCCTCCTCTACCCTACAGTACTCTTCTATGTAAATAGCTCCTTATCTGGGGGGGGGGGCAAATGGAAGAATATACTGCTCAATATTTTCTCTTTATTCTTCCCATTTTTTTTTTTTTTAGTTTTGATTGCCAAACATTATGAGAGAAATTTTGTTTAGCTGAAAAGGTTTTCAGAGTCGGGGGCCCCTTAGAAATTCGGGGCCAGGAGACAAATGTCCCTAATGTCCTTAATCCGGCTCTGGATGAACCACTAACTCCAATTGAGATTCTAGCGGTCCCGTGGCCGTTTTTTATACGCGCGGGAACAATGGTTTGTATCAGTCCCAAGCGCACACCGAGTTCCCTCTCTTTTCTTTTTTGTTTTTAAAATTGTTTGACTTCTTGACTTTACTGACGTCCTACCAGTTTCGTCTGGCACACAGCGTGCATTTCAGTTGTGGCTTCTCATATTTTTAAATGACTAAGGTTAACTTGTCGGTTTTTTTTTTTCTGTTTTTTTTTTTACTTATATGTGACTATTGATAATGGACATGAATTGGCCAAACATTAATAAAAAGGGGCATTCATACTTATTAATAATAAATAAATAATAAATAATAATTTTACAGCAAAGAAACTGTATCGGAGACCAAAGGAAAGGGTTATCTCCACTTAATCGCAATCCGAAATTACACAAGACCCTGAATGATATTAAATACAGTAAAAAGTAAAACATTGCAGGTTAATATACCCAAGTCTTATATAAAACATTAAAAAAAAAAACCCTTCATAAACCCAGAAAGATCTACACCCATAAAAGGCTTTTTAAATCCCCGCAGGGAACCCACCGAGACCGCTTCCGATGGGAGAGAGTTCCAAACTGACACAACCCAATTTGCAAAAAAGTATTTATAATTATCTGTGTGAAACGAGCCATACATTAATTTAAATGGATTTCCTCTAGTCAAGATATTGTGACTTAAAGTAAAAAAAGCCTATGTGGCGCCACAGTAATCTGATTATGCAGTATAGAATATGTCAGATAAAGATCAGCTTTTAGACGCCGCATCTCCAATGACTCCAATCTGAGAATCCTTAGACGTTCCATATATGGCACCTCTAGTTAGACAACAATCATCACAACAAACATCACATCAATTCAATTGTCGAGGTTGTAAACCATTGTAGCACGGCGCCATAGCGTCAGTGTCTTATATCTTGAAGCATAGTTGGGCACATTTCAGGTACTTGGGGAAAAATAATAATGCGGTACAAAAGCTTAAATTGTGCTGAAATCTAGAGCAATGACCCACCTGACAAAAATTAACTCGTGTAGAAATGCTAGCTAAGCTGCTTTCAATGCAAAATCTAACCCTCAATAACGTTGTAAATGTGTTACTAATTACTAGCTAGCTAGCTAGTCCGCTCATCCCCATGTTAAATCCCATAGGGTGATTATTCATCGATACCGAGATAACGGGAAGGCTTCCGGCTATGAAATTGTACGAATGGCTGCAGTATGATACGAACTGCGTACCTTTTATGGTTTGGAGCCAAGGGGTGTAACGAGGATGGCGTGGGATGGCGCGTAAATACGAAAATATTGTTATAACCATTGTTAGTATTGTCGGCATCGTCTCTCATTGGACGGCCAAAGTTCGGACAATGACAACGTGTATACTGAAGTGCATGCCTAGACACACACTAACGTATCACGATAAATCTAAACAACTTTGCAAAGAAATTGTATTCACGTCCAATTCACGAAAAATAAACAAGGTGTAAAAACAAAGCCCAAGACTGGTAAAGAGGCCACAAAGTTGAGACTGGTTCAGCCCTTCAAAGGAGTGATATCAACACACCAAAACTAACGAAATAAAACAAATTACAACAAAATTAAAACCAAACCAAAAACCTATAAAGAGGTGACCAAATTGAGAATGGTACGGCCTATAGGCAAACGGTAGTATCAAATTGTGGAAAACCAATTTCTTGTTGACGTGTCACTTTATTACACAACTGCACGGTAGCGGAGTTGAGTTTAATACACAATTTAAAAAAAAGGAGTGATGTCATCTCAAAAACCAAAACTGGTAAAAGGGGCCCGCCAAGTTCCGATTGGTTCGGCCCTTCAAAGGAGTGATATCAACACACCAAAACATTCGCCAACTTAATCGCACCGAATAATATTTTGGACGTTAAATGAAAACTTGAACTTTGCTACCAAAAGTAGCAATTTTCTAGATTTCATTTAACCTTCGAACTCTTAAGCAGTACGATTAAGTTGGCGAATGTTTTGGTGTGTTGATATCACTCCTTTGAAGGGCCGAACCATTCGGAACTTGGCGGCCCCTTTTACCAGTTTTGGTTTTGGATATGGTTAAACAATTCCGGAATGTATTTCGTGAACGCTTTCTGAACCGATTAACATGTGTACAATTTATTGGCGTTATTGTACTCTAACTTACTCCTGGTGCTTTTGTATTATTGCTATTGTTAATATTTTTATTAACCAAGTTTTGGGCTGTTGCAGACATAGGGCCTTAGGGCTTCGGGCAGATGACCAGGAGTGGTTAACGCTGGTTAAACCCTTTAAACCCTTTTTAAACCCTTTGAACCAGGTTTTGTCTAACATCAAGTAGTACGTCATTCAGGGTTGCAAGTATAATGTAAGACAAGCATATTTTATCGTAAGAATTTTCCAAAACAACGTGACAAATTTCCCTCATCCAGCTAGTGCATTTTTTTACTCAGAGAGGGCACTTGACGAACATCCCAACTCTAAAAAAAGGGTGGCTTAGCAACTTACTTACTAATAAAACTTGGAAGTTGAAGTATTCTTATACTGTTAGCCGCAAGTTTCCTTATTTTAAAAATAATTTCTTTGTATCTCTTTAAGGGAGAAAAGCTAAGCTGTCCCCTTCAACCCCCACCCAATCAACTAGACACACAAGAAAAAATGAGCTTAATAGACTGTAATACTTCGTTTGGTTTTATTTCATTAAATCATACCCAAGAATTCTGAAAAGGGTTAGGGGGATGATGGTAAAACTTGTGGGAAGCTAATCGTTATTTTTAATTATATTGAATTGTAATGCAAGCTACTCCATTAATTAGTTTTACTCAGAAACATTTTTTTTTTTAGTGTTGCCTTTATGAAATTTTTGGAAAGGCCTTGTGGGAAGGGTTTTGAAACTTTCTTGTATTTGGGTTAAATGTGAGACGTGTGTTGTAGGTAAGCATATACTGACAAACGTCCTTTTTAAAATAATTTTGTAAAGCACTTAATAGTAACTTAAGATGTTAACATTAACAAACTTGAAAGTAAGAATTGTAGTCCTTTTTAATTTTCTAAACATCAAAGGCTAATTTGCATATGCAAACTTGCAGCCTGAGACAAGTTCTCCTGTGAACTCCTAATTCTCCCCTCAATGGATAGTACACAAACCTAAAGCCAACAGCTTCATATGGCCGCCATTTTGTTTCATTTGAGATGACGTTTGTGTTACTAAAATGGGCTCGCCCAAGAAATGAAGGACAATTTTCAACTTCGTAAGTGGTAACCTGACATTTGCTGGCCCCTCATTGCTTGCCTAAGATCATGTGGCCTGTGGACGCCACTTTCGGTCTGCGAAACTACAATGTTAAGAGACCAATTTTTCAAGGGGAGGAAAGTGTGTGTGCGGGCACTTGTGCATATATTTTTTTTTCGTTGCCTGCAAAGGGATATTAGTTTAGACCACGCAGTTGCTTGTTAGTCACTGAAAGTGTTGTTTAGCGACAGCAGGAATGCATGCATGTTAAGTGTTAGAAAGTAAATTTACCACAGAATTTATTTTATTTTATGGAGTGTTGGAAAGGAGATTTAGACAGAATTGTTTATCTTGTAGAATCAAAATTTATCATTGTGCGATCCAGATACATGTTGCACAATGGAATTAAAAATAATGCAGGGTGTCTTACTGATAAGGCACCAGTATTCCATGAACACAGATTGCTTTGAAAACAATTTGTATAAATGGGCCCAACCCGTTTTGCTATCTTTTCTCGACTTACAGTTACCAATATATTATATCCTACTAACATTGTGTATATTGCCTCAAAACAACTACTAATTTTGTAGGGTTAGAGGAAGTAATGGGGAATATAGGTGGGCCCATTTCCCTGTCCCTCTCTCCTCCATCTAGAAACAACACCCAACATTATTAAAAAAAAAAAGTATTTTTATTTATTTTTTTTTATTTCATGGTAACTTCCAACTGAAAAACCTACGGATATCTCTCCATGGGCATTTTTTAACAGATTCAGGTAGTAAGGTAGTGTGCATAGTCATATCAATCCGTAAAAATTCGACAGGTGTAAGTGATGGGGGATTACAAATACGTAAAAACAAGCTGAGGTTTCGCTATGTCATCTTTACTTAATTAGATCGTAGGTGTCTAGATATTATTGCCTAAAATTGGCGACTAATATACACAGTTTAGTTGAAATAGGGGTAGTGCAAATGCTTCCCCCCCCCCTGCTCCCCGTAAATCAGGGGAGGGATAGTGTACCCTATCTACGTTAAATATTATTCTTTTGATTTCCATCAAAAACAATTTTTCAGAACTTTTACACAAAGTGAAAAATATTTTTAGTTCTTTTTTTTTGGGGGGGGGGGGGGAGGTGAGGGTGTGACCCTGCTATCATAGCTATTTGTTTCCGGTTACCCTTCATGCGAATCTATGCCACCTTACATGGTTTCTAGACAAAGTTTGGACTTAACATTTTTTCATGGGATTTCCTTCTGACTGAATGAAAGACGATTTTTAGACTTTTTTTGACAAGAGTGTGTTACTAGTACAGATAAAATTCTGTGATGTAAGAACAGAGGACGCAATGGTGAACATGGTCGTATTTTTACATTTTTTCTTTCGTTTACTGTTTAAAGCCAAAAAATTGCTGAAGTAGCAAAATACCCAATTTCGACTGAATCTATAGCTGAAGTTCGTATGCCCGTATGTACACTAATTTTCTTTTATTTTGACAAAAACGTATGGCTTATTATAGAAAACGGTTTTCGCAGTCAGTAAGTGTGTTGCCTTAACTTAATGAAACAGTTGTTACAAATTTAGAATTGAATTGAATTGTTTGTAATTTCGTAATTTGTGTAATTAGTTTGTATTGTCGTTTTGGGGCGCATGGCAGCAGGCCGCGGCCTCAATTAAAATTCAGAATGGAATGGTTCACGAAGAGACGGAGTATCTTTTATTGCAAAGGTTTGGTCGTTTTTTTCCCCAACAAATCAAAATAGTTTTTTTTTTACGCTACGCGAATTCAAAATGAATTATATGCCCCACGACCCGAATAAATTTCTCTTACTGGTTCAATAAGACACAGGGTATCTTTTATACCATAGGAATTGATTAGGTCCTTGCAATTATCATACTGTTACGCTTCTTATTAATTTATTTGGAATGACAATAGCAAATATCAAAATTATGAATGAGAACATTCATACAATAAAATACCTCCAGACAAAAAAGGTAGGGGTGACAATTACACCATGGGATTTTTTGTACATTCACAGGCCTATGAAAGTCGTGATATCCACCCAAAACCAAAACTGGTAAGAGAAGCCGCCAAGTTTACAAAAAGGGCCGGCCTTTCAAAGTAGTGATATCATTCAACCAGGGAAAGGCCCCCAAGGTTAATCCTATTAGCCAAGTTAATCGCATCGAATAATACTTTGGACGTTAAATGAAATCTAGAAGATTGCTACCGCCAGTAGCAATCTGTTAGTTTTCATTTAACCTTCGAACTATTAGTAGGTGCGATTAACTTGGCTAATAGCATTAACCTTGGCGGCCTTTCCCTGGTTGAATGATATCACTACTTTGAAAGGCCGACCCTTTTTGTAAACTTGGCGGCTTCTCTTACCAGTTTTGGTTTTGGGTGGATAAGTATAAAGCATCCTAAATTTAAAAGTTTGTTTTCAGAAAAGGTTTCCATTGTGGTGTTTCCGTCGTATGAGTCGAATAGTAGTACTTTATGAGCTTAGTTCAGACATTTTTTAAGTGTGCTGAGGTAACTATTAGATGTTCAACCAAAAATTGTAAGGAATACTATCAATTGGACAAAACCCAAACATTATAGTCTTTTGGTGTTGAAATTAAAAACATCGTGGATGGCATAATCCTTCTTGTTTTGTGAATCAAAGCTTCAATATGAGTACAATATTTCCAATTTTCATCAAGTTTAAGCCCGAGATAATTATTTAAGCCGTGGATCTTGTTCGATTTTACTGCAGTTACAGTTTTTTTTAATGTTAAAAAAAATTAATTTTTTTGAGCCTTAAGTCAACCAAAGCAATTTAATGCTTGTATGCCTGAAAAAGTTATTTTTTTTTATTGAGGCAATGTTTACGAAGTAAAATCGGGCAATTTATCTTCTTGATATGTGAGGTTGTAATATGTAGGAAGACTTGGTTTTTCTCTGCGCTTATAATGTTTTCGTAAAGGTAGTTTTTTATGATAATGAAGTCATTTTGTAAGTTTTGTATCATGTTTTTTGGTTAATGTGCGTTGGAGAAGAAAGATGTCATCTGCACATAAGATAAGATGGTAATATCATTTATGTAAATAAAGAAAAGTATTGGCCTTAAGATCGATCCGTGTGGTACTCCAAATGACACTTCAACTCCAGGCAATTAATTGATCATCAACTTTACCACTACATGTTCTGCTTGACAGGTCGTTCTCAAGTAAGCCATTTACTTTACAGCTAATGCCTGGCTTGTTACAGCAAATTGATTAGTCGTGTGTCAAAGGCTTTTCTTTTAAGTCATGGCAATAGCACCAACGTGTTTACTCCCATTAAGCGCTTTATTAATTTTGTTGTCCATTTGATTGAACGTCAACAGTCCCAAATCCTTCTTGGAAACAGAATTAGGAAGGGTTCGGAATTTTATATTGTTTTAAGAATGCAAAAGAATTCTATCCGAAAAGAATTTCTCGGTAATTTTACTTTACAGGTATAGTGGGATTAAATATCGATCTCAAAATTTTGTTTTTTTGTTGTTGTTCAGTTTAGTCGGCCAAATTTCGGTTTGATTCATAGCAGATATTATAATTATTACCATGAAATAAACTGTTTGTTCTTCGTTTGTTTGACGTGATCCTTAATAATACCGTAATATCCGCTTGACTTTTTATTATTCAATTTATTACTAATCGAAATATTATCGTGGGAATTTGGTTTTATTATACGTATAGTCTGTGCAACCTGTGCTATTTTTTCCTTTTCATTTTTGTTTATACTTGTTTTGTTGGTTGTTATTTAATACTTTTAAATTACGGTTTTCGTTTCTATAGAATTTGAGAAAATCGTTGCAAAAAGTTTTACTCGCAATGTCTGGAAATACTTTTTTTTTTCAGTTGTTCATCATGATTTCTTTTGTCCTTTTTAGATTTACTGCAAACTTCATTAATATTCTCCCGAATTTTTGTACCATCATTTTTATGACCTTCAATAAATTTTTTGTAATTTTTTTGTTTTGTAGTTTTAAGGTCATTAGTAAGTTATCTTTAACATTTCGTAATTTTCAATTTGTTCACGGCTTGTTTTAACTTTATTATGCTGGAGCTTATTTTTATATTGAATTTATTTAATGGTCACTATGATCAATGTTCACCCGTTCGTTTTTTAAGGCATTCGAATTCCTTTTTATTTCCGCATTCATTCAGATTATTACATTTTCTTTGGTAAATTGAGTTTATTTTTGTTCAATTTTATCATAAATTTGTTTTGTGTCTGTGTATGCATGGAAACTCCAGTTTGTTTTTATCATTATATTATCCTGTGTTATTGACTTTATTTTTATAGTGAATTTGAATAGGTTTGCCCTTTTCGTTTTTGCATGGTTGAACTATTCCATAGTTGTGATGTTGCAAAATAATGATCGGCCAACTTTATTTTAACAACACATGTGCTTTACAGTTCCAGTTTTTTTTTTGAGTTTTTTACAGCATATTAGGTCAATACAGGATTTTACGACTTTGCTGTTTTTTTAATTCCTCTGTCGTCGGTGAGGTAATACTGGGGAAAAGATCCCTAAGTAAGCTATAGGGCATCAGTGACACAACGTTGTATTATTGTATATAACTCTATGCTGGAGCCAGTAACTGGGATAGCTACAAGGTTCACTGGAGGGGGAAAAGAAGGCCGTCTTACTGAAGACAATGCTGTTAAGAGTGGATTTTTTAGGCCTATGATGCACGATTTTTGTCGATTTGTTGGCAGTTGCTGACATTTTTAAGCAAGTGGAATCTTTATTTTCCAATTACAACCTAGCAGCATAAGGGATTGGAGAAAACAACGTTTTTTAAGCCTACGAATCCGTTCTCAAAGCACTGGCTTGACTAGAAGTGCCGTTGTTTAACCATCCATTTCAATCTAGTGCCCCTTGCAGCTATCTCTCTTGTAGTGACGTCACATGGCGCTGCTTTATGCAGTTTTCAAATTTATCAATGTCTTACTCCTCAGTTGGGTCGTGATGACCTTCTAAGACTCTGAGGTCAAAATCTCCAATAATAATCAGGTTAATATTTTTATCTTTGCTTTAACTTTAACTTTAACGCTACATGTTTTAGGTCTTTAATAAATTTAGAATGGTTGGATGATGGTTTTTTTTTGTATAGTGCTATTAGTTGAAATATCTGAGTATTCAATAAAAAGCTATAACGCTTCGATGCTAAACCGAAACTTAATCGCTTCGATTCGTTTTTATCAATATCATGAGTTGTGGAATTTAGTTCTTTCATGTCATCAATCCAGAAAAGGAAGGAAAACCCTTCGACTAAGAATTTTTTTTTTTTTTACAATTCCAAAACTTCATATAATTTCAATATTGTACTTTGTGGTTTCATCTAATTATGTTAATCTTCGTAAAAACAATAAAATCTCACTCGATTTCTGCATTTATATATAAACATTTATGATTCAAAAACTAATCATTCACAAGATCTGGAATATGGCAGAAAAGGTCTCACATGTACTTCATTATTATATTGCTTTGATTTTTCCATGATGGGCTGTTGTTTGTTCTCTGTTGCTATTTAAAATTTCTTTGCACTTTTTCTTTTGTCTTTCTAGGTCCTCTTCACTCTTCATGTAGCACATTTCTTGTTCTTTTTCATCGATCCTAATATTTATTCTACCTGATACGTGATCCCTAAATTGTCCGCGGCCTATCTTGAGTTCTCCGCAGAACGAACACAGATAATCGATTGTACGTTTTCAGTAGCAGAGTGCCTTGTTGATATCCAAGATGGTTACAAAAACAATATGGCGGCCATCGATTAAAGCCACCCCCTCCAGGAAGACGTAGCCGCTCACAAAATACTTGCAGGACTCAAGATACACCGCGCACACAATAGTTCTTGTTTAGTATTCCATAACAGTGACTTGTAGAATTTTCATAAGTGTTTATTTGTGAATATTTTCTAAGTATTTCAATTACCAAAAACAGCATCATTAGTTAGTTTATCCTTGTTTTTATTTTCCAACC
>JAHWFP010124389.1:9992-26971 GCA_023313725.1 Lithobius niger | reverse complement strand
ACTAAAATTAACGTTGTACAATAAGCCACCTTTATGCACTTACGTTTCGTCGAAATGGCATGACCCGGATTCGAAATGGGCAGCCCAATTCGTCTCCAAATAACTGACGTAGCGCCTTTATCGCTACGGCCACTCCTCCACTGGCTTAAAGATGACTCACTGACCCCGTTATTAAGGTCACAGCAGTGACCAGGGCTCCATTCGACCAAGAATACTTTCTGCATAAGCCTCAATGAATGATTAAAGAAATATACACAATTGCTGTACATTATGTAAAGGAAAGAGAAAAACAAGCTTAACAGCGAAACGGGTCATGCCACTCGGACGAAACGTAAGTGCATAAAGGAGGCTTCCTGTACACATTAATTCTAGTGTATGATTTTTGCTGTTTGGCTTGTTTCATTCTTTCCTTTAAAAACTAGCCATATCATTCGCTTTGCTTATTTTTTTTTTTTGGCACCGAGCCGTGCTTCGTGTAGTTTACCTTGTCGCCAGATTATAACAAAATCGATGAAGTGATTATTAGGTTGCAAATTATAGTGTCTGCGGCCCATCTTGAGTTCGCCCCAGAATGAACAAAAATAATCGATTGTATGTTTTTGGTAGCAGAGCGCCTTGTTGATATCCAAAATAGTTACAAAAACAATGGCGGCCGTCGATGAAAGCTACTCCGCGTTCAGGAAGACATAGCCGATCGTAAATCACGTGCAGGACTCAAGATACGCCGCGCACACAATAATTGCACTTGTTGCTCGTTTATTATTTGTTCATCGCATTCTTCAGAATGACTGCAGTTCATATACTGTAAATAGGTTTGTTTTACGTTGAAAAGGTTTACTATATGTGAAAATCACTCGGTTTGCTTGCTTTAGAAACGCGAACGGGGAGGGTAGGGGGGGGGTAAGGTTAATGGCGCGTAGACAACTAGGTCATTAGCACCAAACTCAGCCACAGTGCATTGGCCCGGGTTGCAACTCCACCACACATTACAGACACGTCAGCCAAACCCCAAATATAGACCTTATTGTATATCTGTACCTCCTGCAAAAATCGAAAAATCCCGGACGGGAGAAGAGAATTATCACCCAATTGACCCACAATGTCTCGCGAAAGGATGAAATGATGATGAACACCATCAAGATGGTGACAATTGACAAGAATGTGACGGACCGTGAGTGGCCGGCGACACCACTGTCGTTCAGGAGGGATGCCCCCCCCCCTCAAAAGGAAGTGATGAGTATGGTTGGCGTGACTGGTTAGCGTGACCAATACGCAAATGTGCTATCACCACCGTTCCCGGCAACTGTGGCAACAAGCCGAGTGCCATTCCTCGACAGTGCTTTTAATGGCCCGCAACTTCTAGCCATCTTGTTCGTCCAGAAGGCTTGCCAAGCAGCAAGCAATCTCAGACGTAGAGCTGGAAAGGAGTCTGAGGGAACAAAGCATAGATCTCTATCGAGCGGACCAGACAGGGGTTGAAGCATCAGCTTGCTCATTCCCAGCTATCCCGACATGGCCTGACTATCGGTCCATATTCAAGACCATTATCATGTAGAGGCAACAGTAAAATAACTCAAAACATGAAAACACTGGGTAGCTGGGAAAATGTACTCCCGTAAACCTGAACAAAGCCAGGCTACAAGTCAAATGGGGGGGTATTTCAATGGACTTTAAATACACTCAAACAAGCAGTACATTGTTTCTGATCGTCTTGTTTGAGCATGCTTCGAACGTACACTACTGGAAGTCCATTACTTCTACTCCCCCCCCCCCAGTTATAATTATTCTTTCAGTTTTGATCTGAGGTATGACTTGTCCTAGCCTGTCAGGTTTATCGGGGCAAATTTTTCCAATTTCCCAATGTTTTCAAGTTTTGAGTTATTTTATTGCTGACTTGACTACACTTGATAATGGCCTTGATTACAAACTGAAACGTTCTTTTTCTTGTATTTTGATGTGCACTTTCTCGCTGATTTGCATCCCACTGAATCAACTGATTTAGCACCCTCTACGTATATTTCGTCCACAGATGTCCCAAAATCTACCAGAAAAAGTTCAGTCCTCGAAGAGAGGGGAGTTAGAGGCTGCTGAATAGTCTCCCGAGTGCCAGAAGCTATGCCAGAAACGCAGAATAGCTTGATGGAAGGCGCTGGGAAACAGTCACTCCCTCATGCACTCAGTCACATGCCAAATTCTGACTCTGATCCATTCATGAAAATCCGTCTATATCCAGTGTGCTGATAATACCGGCGCTGGCACTCATGTAAGTATCTTGCTGGTGAAGTCGAATTTTTTCGGAGGGATGCCAGACAAGTCTGGTTAAAAAACCATGGACCAAGCAGGACTATCTCGCACAGCAAGCAATCGCACAGCATACTGAATGGCTAGCTGCTGCCGGCGATATACTAAAGTTGGTTCCGATACGTCAGCATAAAGGCTAACCACTGGAGATGTCTGAAACACCCCTGTCGCCAGACGCAGGCCACTGTGGTGCACAGTTTGCTGCAGATAAGGGCTCGGTAGAGGGGCAACATGACAGTGCGATCAGCACTCCATGAAGTGGTAGAACCCGTAAGATGTTAAGTTCCCACAAATCCTTGTCTTTAAGTTGGCACAAGTGTGGAAGCCAAGACAACCTAGTATCGAATATCAGACCCAGGAAATCGTGCTTGTTCCAAGTGCAGGTATAAGATCTGGCTGCAGTGGTCGTTGACGGCAAAAGTGGACACATACACTGTTTTGGGCAGAGAAAATCGGAACCATTACTGACTGCCCTGCTCTGGACTTTGTTAATTGCCAACCGCAGCTACCGCTCACAGGTCTGCACATACGAGCCACCGGGAAGTGAAGGCAGAAGTCATTAATAAACAATGACTGGGCAACAGTAGCTTTCTGGGCAATGGGGTTTGATCCTAACGCCCAAGATGACCATTGCAGTTTTAAACATTTTATCTCAATAACTGTTACTTGTAATGTATGTGACCTACGCCTCACCAATAATTTTTCCTGTACAACTGCCACCACTATGCCAGTGAAGAAAGGAAGAAGTCGTTCGCGCGTGTTGAACCAGTTTTATGGGTAATTCCAAGGAACAATCAAGCGTAAATTACGCTTTAAAAACTTCTCGAAAACAAAATCTCTCTCTTATTAAGTTCGTTCGCGCACGAGAATTTCAGAAAATTGGATAGGAGGCGGAGGCGGAGGCGACGGAGCGGCTAACAATGTCAAAATGACAAAATGTTACAATGCTGCAACATGTAACAATAGGGTAACATTAGGCGAGGCGCATAATATCGGATTATAGCTCACTCGAACAAGATGCAACGATGGTTGGGTGCCGGGAAACTAACATTGTCGTTGTTTGAGTTAGCTAGCTCGTTGTGGAAAATTAAATGGTCTTGATTTTTCCTTAAATCTTCAAGTTTTAAACCGTAGGGTGCGAAGTCTTAAATTAGGCTTCAAAATTGGGCGGCCGACATGACTGAGTGACTTATTTACTTTTTCAATGGGGGCTTCGGGAAACCAGTTGAATTGTTTCCGAGATTGTTGCCACGATACTGAAACAATCCAGAATCAACTACTCATCGAGATGACGCATGCTAAATCCAGAAATACGCTAATGTGTTGCCATCAAATAATAATCATGGGGCAAACCTTCGGCGGAACCTAAACATAAGAATCCATTTCTAATGTTCCGTTTTTTCGAAAACAAAAATCGGTGGACAGTGGACACATATAAAATGGAAGCGAAAAAAGCCAACAAATTAACTGAGCAAAAAACGGCTTAGCCGTTTAGAAAAAAAAAAACATTAGAGCTCGTATTCCCATACTCACAGCCCTGAAGGTACACGAATAAAAACGGATTAGAGTTCACTCGAACGCAACGAACTATAATTTGAACTCCAATTCGCAAAACGTAAACCCACAAACACACACAAAATAGACGCCATAAACAGCAAAACGCTACAAAATCGAAAGGTAAAAATGCAAACACAAAATGAACACAAGTTATAGTTCAAATTATAGTTCGTTGCGTTCGAGTGAATTCTAATCCGTTTTTATTCGTGTACCTCCAGGGCTGTGAGTATGGGAATACGAGCTCTAATGTTTTTTTTTTTTTAAACGGCGAGGCCGTTTTTTGCTCAGTTAATATTGTATAAAGTTTGGTTGTATTCTGCCTAGAAATTGGAAATGATCAGATAGCACATTGTTACGTTAACACAGTTTTACAAACTCCATGTAGAGTATGCTCACACGATTGCCTTATGGAATTCGCCATACATTACAAGTAGGATCCTTTTCTCCATCAGAGGACGTGAACGCTACATCTTTCTCTTCCCCGATCCAGAATGCGAAATGCCGTGAAAACACAGATCTCCCTCACCCCGATTTATCCTCCAAGCCTCTGGTTGGCTAAACGGCTGTTGAAGGGTAAGGCAATCGAATCAAATTCTATGGTTAAAGGTGCATAAATCCTTCCGGTATGTCGTGCGGCCCGTTGAGAATAGCGTTTGCAGCATTTACATACTTTAGAGTTAATGTCGCAAATTCAACTCTCACGAACGAAAAATTAAGAAAGTGACTGTGTTAGCAACATTTTCATACGTTTGAACTAATGTCGCAAAATTGAGTAATACAGGAAAGCCAACAGGGATGCATGTACCTTTAAGAAAGTCACATTAGAAACGAGAATAATCGTTTGTACACCGACGAGAGGGATTGTTATAAAAAGAGAAATAGTGTAGATAAAATTGCGTAGGGAACGATCCAAACGGAAAACAAAGTTATGGCCTGCGATATGCATAAAAGATTAGTGTGGTTGAATAAGGATAAATAGGACAAAGAATTATCGTAAAAATATTCTTCAGAACAAAGATAAAGAGCGTAAAATTAGCTAGAAAACTTAACTATAGGTCTATTCTTAACTATTCGTTCGCAGGAGCAACCGTTGTTGAGGTATTTTGATACATTGGTAGACAAACTAGTTTGCTTAATTTGACTTGTACCTGCCTTGTAACCTGAAGCATTGAGATGACACACTTAGACTGTAAGACCACCTCTTATTTCCTCAATTAGCAGGCACGTGAATGCCCTCAATTAAATCCTGATTATCCGAACACCTATTCTCGAGAAAATATCCCTATTTTGACAACTTTCAGACAAGAATGCGAAATCAAGCTTGCTTTATCTCCATTTTTGAAAACAAATTTACCCATAATCTTCCCGCATTTCTCTCTCAAGTTAAAACACAGTTCGTGTAGACAAAATCCAACAAAAATAAATCTTTGTTTTACATGTAAATTCAATTATCCAAACATTCGATTATCCGAATGCATTTCGGTCGCAATTGCTTCGGATAACCGAGGGTTTTACTATAAATATATCTGTTTCATTGCGAAATAGTGTGCCAGTCAGGGCAATTGTGCACGTAAGAACAATTTAAGACATGTAATGTCCATTCCCAGTGCATCAATAGTACAGTACTTTCGACATGATATCACATGCCCGATCCGGTGCAGGCAACTTGATCCCGGTAGGAAACAGGTCTGCAGTGACTTTGTTGGTATGTCCATTTATGAACATTGCCATTTTGGGGTGCAATTTAATATCTTACTATGGCTTCAGGAGCAGCTGGCCTTGACAGATTTATTAACAGGAAGTTATCTACCTTCTGCACATGGGAACTATGTACGGTGAACTCCCGTTTCGCCAAATCCCGTTTCACCAAATCCCATTTCGCCAAAAAAAATAAGCAGATTAACAGTTTTGCCCTCAGGGGCCAGTGCCGTTTCGCCAAATCCTGTTTCACCAAAACGAATTTGACAAAATTTTACGTACGTACACGAAATTTAATACCTTATTTCTATGTAAGGGAGCTTTAAAAGGCAAACATTTAACAGAGACAAGCAGTGGTAGCATAGGCCCAGTTGATTTATTAGCGTTTTGAAAACTGGCAATACAGACGGACGGGAAAGTGTGCGCTTTAAATATTATTGTTTAGAATACTTGGGCGTCACTACGTCATGCCAAGGTTCTCTTTTAAGAATAGTTGTGAAGGTTAACCTTTTCCAAACGGAAATTCCCGTTTTGTAGAATCCCGTTTCTCAGAATGAAAATATTCTTCAAAAATTTAATATTGCAAAAGTCAACGAGGCATGCCTAATTGTTAGTCATTTTGGATTAGTTATGGTTTCTGATGTTATGTGTTTAGCCGCAGCGAGCGCAGTAGCGCGAGCGAGGCACGTAATTTAAAGCAAATTATTTTGCAAAATGAGATTCTGCAAAACAGGTGTTTGTCTATAAATGTCTGGCCATTATCATGTTATAAATGTTCGTGTTTAAATGTTGCGTGTGGCTAAAATTTCGTGAACGATATCTGGCGAAACGGGATTTGGCGAAACGGGACATAACCCTATATACTTCCTGATCTAGAAGATTCCATGACTTTCTAGCCATAGAAAACAGATGTGCCAGAAGCCGTTTCTGATGGCAAGTAGCGCCAATTTAAGATGAAGCAGAAGCAAGTGTCCATGTGCCAGGCTGCACGTCGACCCCGTTTTGGTGGATGTAACTCAAATTTCTGCAGTAGTTTTTCTCCCCTTGCAATTAAACAGTTATGATGTTATTAAATTATTATTATTATTACATTATCCTATGTAAATATAATATGTAATATTCCCGACTTTCCTTGTCGAAATCAAATAAGAGGATTATGGTATAAGCCGTGATTGTGAAACCATGACGAGAAGTAACAACGTAGACTGACGAGTCGCCTCCTTCCGTCTGCCTCGACTACGCCATCACACACAGGCTTTGTCCGTGTGGACGTACTACGGATGGGTTCCCCCCCACCCGATATTATGTGATCGTCTATTGATTTATACGCTTAGAAATTCGCTCTTTGCTTGAAAGTGGAGTGGTAGGCCTAAACACTCTAAAATGTATCGCGCTTTAGTAAGCTTCTCTTTTGGGTTTTTAAAACCACAGATTCCACGATGGTGCTTTACTTTTCTTGCAATGTCAGACTGGCAGCGAAATCGTCACTTGAAATAAACATAAAAAGTGTCTTAAACTTTTTTGAGTGCATTAATTAGTTGTTTATGCTTTTCAACATTAATCACTATAGAGCAGTGACACGACGTAGTATTATTGTATATAACTCTATGCTGGAGCGTTAATGGGTTAGCTGCAAGGGGCACTGCAGACAGAGACACAAGGGTGTCATATTGAAGCCGATGCTGTGAAGAGTGATTTCTTAGACCTAAAACGAGCGATATTTGTGGTTGGAGAAAACAACGTTATTTTAAGCCTAAGAAATCCGCTCTTCCGCTGTTTTTCCCTCCATCTTTATGTAGTGCACCTTGTAGTTATGCCCTCCAAAACCCATACTGGTGCCAGTATGGTGCCAATATGGCGGCAAATGTCACTGCTCTATAGTAGCATGTTCCTCTCCAGTTTAGTTTTATTATATTGCTTTGACTATAGACAAAAACTGTAAAGAAATACGAAACACACATTTCAAACAGATAAATCATTGATGCCAACAATCACTTCAGTACAACCAGAAAGAGTCAATCAACACTTCTGACATACGATATCACTTTGAAGCGGTTGGTCAGTCGTACATCTCTCTTATATTTGCCATTCCTTTTATCGGTTTTTTGGAAGACAATGAGAGAATCCAACTTCACCAAACAAAACCACAGAACTACAGAAATTTCCAGCAACCTGAACAAAGAAGCCAATACCATTTTCACTTCAAGCATAAATGCATCGTTCAGTATTCATTCGTAGCAGAGAAGTCGTGAAACCGTTTATCAAATGTGTTATATATTTCTATTATTTCTTGAAAGTTTTTTTTTTCCTAGAGCAAAATAAGTTGTGCTATAGTTTTACAGAGTAGGCGCGATAATTTTTCATGCAAACCCATTTCCACCCATTTCATTCAAAAGCTGTGTGTGTGTGTGTGTGAGCTCGTGAACAACGAAAGAACACGTTAAGGTCTTCCTTCTTTTTTTCCTCCTCTCCATCTTTGCAAATATATACCGACTTGGTCTGGCGGAGGGATATTTATGCGTTTGCGTGCACTATAGCCAGCCCGATTTCTCAGGCCTCCGCGTGATTGATGTGCGCTTCCGCCTTCCCGTTTTCCGGGGTCCGAAGGGAACTTGGACTCGTAACTTAGAGGGAGAAACGGGGATTGAAAACGATCATACTGATTCACGCAACCCTTTTGTGTTGGAAAAAAATGAAGAGAAATACAGAAAAATAACGCCATTGATCATCGCCCTACATGTTCGTTCACTTGCCTACACTAGCAATTTTTTTTTTCGCCCATCCCAACGTCTAACCGCCCGCCCTTCGTATTTCACTTCGAACTTCAGCAGTTTTCCAAATCTAGCTGAAAAATTTGAGATGTTTGAGGAGTCTGAAACGTGTTTTCTGGCACTAGTGTGAGTTTTCTACTGTGTGTGTAGTCAATGACTTCAATCTAGTCAAAAACAGAAGAGCTGAAAAATTAAGCGCCTTTGCACTAACGGACTAAAAAAAGCTTATTAACTACCAGAAAGGTGAGGAGATCGTATATGGTTGGATGCTGCTAGTTTTGTTTGTACTCCGCTAGCTTTATGTGGCTTTACTGCGTTGCTGATTTTAAAAAAATGTCATGCTAGGAAACTAGAAGCTTGTAGCAAACTATTAGCAACATAATGACGTCTTTTAAGTGGGGGGGGGGGGGAGGCTTTGTAACGTCGTTTTTCAACCCAGGTTTAACAGATTTATGATTTGTTAACGACAGTATTATCTGGCAATGCTAGAAAGTAAATAGACAAAAATCGCTGGAAATAATATTAAGGAAAATTGGAAATTAGCCAACAGCGAAAATCATGCACTAGAAATAACGCAGTTCAGTAAGCCACCTTTATGCACTTACGTTTCGTCGTAGTGGCATGACCCGGATTCGAACCGGCTACCCAGTTCGGCCCCAGATCACTTGCATAGCACCTTAATCGCTATGGCCACATCCTCCACTGGCATAAAGATAACTCACCGAACTCGTTATTAAGGTCACAACCGTGACCAGGGCTCCATTCGACCGAACTTCACTCGGCTATAGACAATGGAAAGGGAAGACAAATCATACACTCACAAGGCTCAAGGCGCTATGCAAGTGATCTGGTGGCGAACTGGGTAGCCCGTTCGAATCCGGGTCATGCCACTCCGACGAAACGTAACTGCATAAAGGTGGCTTACTGAACTACGTTATTTCTAGTGTATGATTTTAGCTGTTGGCTAATTTCCATTTTTCCGTGCTAGAAAGTGACGGAGGAGAAAGAAAAACCCAAAATTCAGAAATTTTCTGTCATCAGTTAAGATATAACTGATGCCTTCTGTTTATAAAAATGAGAATATCACTTTTGCGTTTTATTATTATTATTTTTTAGCCAATTTGGAGTCACGTAAGAATGCTTTCCGTCAGTCATGTTCCGCTTTCCTGACGAATATTGCATGTGCCCTTTTCAGTATCCTGTCAAAATGAAAGAATAAAACATTACAATAATAAATTAATCCAGCGCAATGCTG
The DNA here is from genome assembly GCA_023313725.1 of Lithobius niger. Classification (NCBI taxonomy): domain Eukaryota; kingdom Metazoa; phylum Arthropoda; class Chilopoda; order Lithobiomorpha; family Lithobiidae; genus Lithobius; species Lithobius niger. Next base: position 17,389 of record JAHWFP010124389.1, on the reverse strand, counting down.
CTTGCCGGCAAATGCTGTGGGATATGCAGCAAATGTTGCGACAAATGTTTTTGGGCTGCGGAACGGGCAGCGAGTAAACACTGCGGGGGGGGGGGGGGGGGGCAAGCAGCGACAGATGCAAGAATTAAACAACAGCACTGAAACAACGCAAGGGCAAATGGTGTGAGGAAGGGGGGGGGAGGACGGGAGGGATTTAGTAGCACGCTAATGGGATGGTATGATGCAGAACTGCTGCCATAACGCACTGCTTGACAGGCTTGTGTTACGCCGGAATCTTCTAGTATTTATAATAATTGCTTTAATACAAAAGTGTATTTAAAATAAGATACTTTTATTGCCAAATTGGCAAAAGATAAACAGCAGGGTTGCACACTGCACAAGCCATTGAGGCGAGACCGTAGAAAAATACAACACCTCCCAGGGCCGTAGGAAGGGTAAGGCGAGCAAGGCGTCCGCCTAGGGCGCCGGCTTCCTGGGGCGCTGGGCCATATTCATACCAACCTGTGTAACTGGAAGTGGGTCGCAAAGAACAAATATATTTTTTAACGGATGGCGTTGCACACGAATTAAAGAAAAAAAGTTGTATAGAGACACTTCATTGTACTTGTGCATTGCTTCTTTAAGCATTAAGTCACGAGTCTATCAAGTCTATCAGACTGTCAGATGCTAGGGCCTGGCGGCGGAGAACAAATCTATTTTTTCACGGATGGTGTAGCACAAAACTTATAAATGACATGTATAATAGTCAGTATTTAGATATGTAAGCCTCAATATAACATTCGTGAAGATTTTTTTTATTTTACTGAAATAGACACGGGGGAGGGAGCCCTCAATTGGTTTGCTTGGGGAGGGGGGTGCCGCGCAGCTGTTTCGCCTTGGGCGCCAAGGGAGCTAGCTACGGCCCTGACACCTACTATATCAAATTTGCATGCTCTATCCAATACAGACTCTTAAAATGCTCAACCAAAGTGCTCTATCGTCGTCCCACAATGTAATGTTCAAGCTACTCAAACCTTCGCAAAAAAACAGTTTTCCTTTAAAACCTTCTATAGGGATAAAGCCTGCACCAGCACACCTGGTAGGCTATTCCAGCCATTTACAATGCGAATACTGAAAAAAAAAATGTTTCCGGCAATCCAGTTTAGAAGATTGCATGCATCACTAGCTTCCATGGTGGTTTTTTTGTGCGATTATCCGTTCGAAGTTTGAAGAAATTTGTGTAACCCAACTGTACAATCTAAGTCTGACATGGATTTGTTCTGAGCTCCAAGGATTTCCAAAAATTCTAGCGCCAACAACCTCGTCCAGTCTAAGTGCAACAAATACCGAGAACCACGTATGGCCTTAGTAAATTTATACTGCACTGACTCAACAAGGTCAATATCATGAAGGAGGAGATGTGACCATACCGGGCTAGCATGTTCTAAAATGGGCCTTAAGTATACTACAAAAGCCCAAACCAATGTTGTTTAGTCACCAGATTAAAAAAACAAGTTCTATTTATATACTTACAAGCTACGATGTTACAATGGCTACAAAACTTGAGGTCAGCCCGAAACCAAATCATTTTTTGGTTCAACCACTGACAAGAGCGTGCTATCTACCAGAGTATATTCGCAATATTTGTTTGAATGACCGGTGTGTAATGCACTACATTTCGCAGTTGCAGTGCAGGGTAGTTGTTACAAATCCTCCCATTCTTCAAACTCATTATAGTTGGCCTGCTACGACATTAAGGCTTTTCAAATCGAACACTTGGGATGGATGACCTTTTAAAATAAGCTGGAAACTTTTTCAAATCAACATGATCATGACTGACATCAAGTCACTGTTGCATAAAACAAATCCAAGTGGTCCGACGACTGGCCCATTCCACATCAAACCTGTGACACTTTTAAATTGACAACGCCAAGTAAACAAGTTTTTATTTCAAGCTAATCTTCTTCTTGCTAAAAACTGATTTTAACTTTGCCGTTTGTTGTAAATGCTAACACATAAAACCGAACTGAAATTCGTAAACTTCCCCACTCGTAAATTATTCAAAAGAAAACAGCTATTCACAAGACAATTTTCAATAGAACCGTTCTACTGCCCTCTTAAACGAGAACCTTGAACACATGCTATTTATTGAACTGAAACTTTTCTTGGTATCAAAGAAGAACCAGCCTCCAACAGAAATAGTTGTTGATTTTTTTTTATTTAAGTAAAAATCCGTCGTTTTCCTACCTGCTACGGCATCCAATTGACAGCCCTTCCATTCAGCCTCAAGACGGCATGCACTACGAAGACAAAGCCAAGTCAACAAGTGGATTTAATTAATTCTTTTATTCAGAAATAATTAACTCTGCTACGTGTCAAGAAAAGCGCACAGCATGCACGCATGAAAGCGCATCAGTACCCCACAGTCATAGTTTCAGTCAACAGAAAACGCTGACTAGTGATTTTGTTTTCAAAAAAGGAACAGTTCTCCTTCTATCCGCTCGCCACGTTAGCTGCAGGGGGTTTTTCCATTTTTTCATTTTTCTGCCTATGTTTATTGCGTGCCCCCCCCCCCCCCCCCGGTCCTTCAGTGCCATCAAAACAAAAGAGCAAGTGCAAAACATGGCTATAAAATGCGAACGAGCCGTTGGAGAATGGAAGGCGTCTCAAGACACAGACGCTGTTGGGTGTTTCATTCAGATACCCCCTCACCCCTTCCTAACACTTACGTTTTCAGTCCTGTACTTCGTTTTTTTATGCGTCGGTAATGACAAGAAACAGACCTGGAATGACTAAGCGATTATTAAACTGGATTCGGCTGCAGAGCGGATCGAGTTGAAAGTAGACAAGTGTTGTTCTGTGAGACACTGAATTTGAATTTAACACGCAAAGCTTCACCTTTCTTCGTACCACTTACAAGTCCACCCCCTCATAACTACGGATTTACCGGCATTGGCTTTTGTTGTTAATGGTTTTATCATGGAGTCAACACACCCCCGGCAAGATACAAACAAAAAGGGGAGAAAAAAATGACGGGGGAGGGGAAGCAGAGCGGGAAAACTGTCAGGTCAATATTTCACTGCCACAAACAGGTTTTGTGGGACAGAACGGGAAAGGTTTTTTATTAATCGGGTGTTTTTCATGGCTTTCTTTTACCACAGCATTGGTAAAAGGTTCACAACGAATACAACATTGATGTATTTGTTGATGTAGAAACCAGGAGTAGAAACAAGGTCACGGGTTTAAATAAAAATTGAAAAACCTGTATTAGCACTTCACGAGACCTTAGTCCGTTCCTGCCTATTGGTTCTTACGGTTCGTTTAGAATAACTGGTTTTTTTTTGTGTGTGTATGGTATTTGGCACTAAAAAAATCAAAAAATAATTTGTTGTAAATTTTGTTTTGTTTGTAACAACAAAATACATTTTACGTTAGGGATGTATGTATAGGATCTTACCCGTTTCCCGAGTGCTGAGCTCTAACAATAACGAGGGCGCGCAGCGCCCGAGGTATTGTTGGACTCAGCATGAGGGAATGGGTTAGATCCTATTTCTCAACCGCTTTTGCCTTTTCCGCACGACCCGTCATTGTTACCACGCGTTGACTTATTGTTGCATTTGAACTAGTGCTAACGATAGTTAAGCGGCGTACAAACGTTCTAGTGAAGATATGATGGTGGCAGTATCTGATGTTTTGCACGGTAACCAAACCACTGACAAAACAAGAAAAATACAGCGAATTTGACGATGAACAATTAAAGCAAACATTCATGGTGCCACATTGCATTTCCTACAACTGTGTTATGTTGTGATGAATTTTAATTCTTGTATTACGAAAGTTTCGTAGTATTTTTTTTTTTAGGTTGCATACGAAAGCTTCGTACTCTGCTTTTTATTTTGGTTGTTGGATGTATTTGATGTATGTTTAATCATCATTGATAAAATTACGAAAGGAGATTCGTGTTGTTGGCGTTTATGCCGTATTTGTGACAGATGTAAAACAAAAAAGGAAAGCAGTGCTGAGATATCACAGCATCCAAACCGGAAACCATTGTTGCGATCCTACACTGTTCCATTATTACAAGAGTGCGGAGAAGAAGAAAGCGGTTGAGAAAAAAAACAAGCTGCTTCTTTACACCGGCAAGCATAGGTTATATTGTGCTTAAACAACAACACGTTCGTGTCGAGTGTCACCAACTTAAGGTGTTCGTCGTCGTTTCCACCTTCCGTGAAACATTGTGTATCAATTCGGGGATGATTCTGTTCTCCTGTCCTGGATTTTCCAATTTTTGAAGGAGGTATAGATATACGATAAAATCTAGATTTGGGATTAGGTGGCGCAGTGGCAACCCAGGACACTGCACTGTTACTGAGGTTTGCACTAAGGACGTAGCAGTCGACGCGCCATTAAACCTCAATCCCACCCTTCATCTAGTACTACTCCTCACTGGGTTTGTCCAAACCGCAACAGTCGCCAGAGAGTTCAGAACAGAATCTCGAAAACCAAATTCTCGACAGTCAAACCCCCTACCTCGAAAGCCACAATCTCGTAAATCCTAAATCTAGAACATCCAAAATCTCGAACCTAGAAAAATATTGAACCTAGAAATTTTTTTTTTCAATTCAAAAACCAAAAAAATGTCTAACTGAATAAACTTTGATTGAAGGGAGAAATCTATCTACTAAGTCGATTTTTACAAACACTAGCTCAATTAAAAGCTATTATACTGTACTACGAGATGGCCGGAAAACATTTTAGAAACAGATTTCGAAAATTTCTAATATTAACACTCGAAAAACCTCGAAAAAACTTATACCTAAAACTAAGACTATTTCGCTGAAAATCGTTAATAAATAATTAATTACTGAACTAATAATGTAAAATTTGGCTGCTATCAATACCCAGATTACGTGTCTTGAATTCAAAACAATCAGAATAATAGTTCTGAAAAAATAACCATATAGCACAGTTTTTTTAGGCAGACAAAAACAGTACAACATATGCGACACAGTCCCCCTTTCTTAGTTGACGAACCCTGTAGTTAGTGCACCAGTAAAGGGGGCATCCACATAATACGTACTTCGTTCCTTTTTCGCAGTTGTGTTGGGTGGAATGATGTTAGTAAGGCATAGTTTGGCCGTAGCTACGAAGGTAATAACGAGCCTATGTTGAACGGTTCGAGGTTTTAATATTCGAGATTTCGTTTTTCGAGATCTTGGTTTTCGAGATTTAGGCTTTTCGAAATCTTGGTTTTCGAGATTTAGGCCTTTCGAGGATGTCATTTTCGAGAAGTCGGGTTCAAGATTCTGACTTTCGAGATTTTGGGCGGATCCCGTCGTCCAGTGACGCAGGCCACTGTGGTGCATATTGTTCAACATCTGGAGAGTCAAGTCACTAGCTGAACCACAAACCATACAATCATAATCAAATATGCTGCAGACAAGGGCTCAGTAGAGGTGCAACATGGCAGTGCGATCACCACCCCCATTAGCACCCCCTTGGCACCCCCTTGGCATGCGGCAACTTGCAGTGAAGTTGCAGTGGCATACGGCAACTTAAAAATGAGCAACCGAAAAACAAGAGCAACCTAAATATTATGTGCTAATTAAAAAGACAAACAGATGAACAAATTCAATTTATCCAGCCGTACAAGTCTTCATGGATTCTGCATTTCTGTTTTTTTTTTTACCCATATTCTTAAAACACGACATCGTAGACGTCGTACGATGTTTAGCTCCCGCAAAGCATTGTCTTTAAGTTGGTGCAATTGTGGATACCAAGACAGACGGGAATAAAACACCAGACCCAGGAAAGTGCCTGTGGGACCACAGGAATATGTGACTGTCCAGACAAGGATCTTGATGCAGTGTTCGACGACGGCAAAAGTAGACACGCACTGTTTTGTCCAGCGAAAACCGGAAACTATTACTTAACGCCCAGCTCTGGACGTTGTTAATTGCCAACAGCAACTGTAATTGCCAAGTCACCTGTCCAAAAGTGAAGGCCGAAGTCATCAACAAAGACTGACTGGGCAACATCAGTTTGCAGGGCAATGCGGTTGATCACAATCTCAAAAAAAAACTACACTGAGAGTAGACCCCTGAGGCACAATATTCTGTAAATAATACAGACAGGAAAGAATTGTTCCGACACATACACAAAAAGAATGGCTCGAGAGGGGAGCCAAAAGAAGCAGGTGCATCCATCCTTTTGAAGCCATAGTTATAGAGATTACGGAGAATCCCATAATGCCAGGTCGACTCATAAGCCTTCTCCAAATTAAATAAGACTTGAGCCACATGTTGACGCAGGCAAAAAGCCTCACTTACATAATATTCAAGAGTAACAAAATGGTCGATATGTTGACCGAAACCGTCAAAAGCCACACTAGGATGCAAATGAGTTCATGACCAACCCAGACCAACCTCTCACTGATCATATGGAACAGACACAGACATAGCTAGTCAGAGAGATTGGCGATAACTGTAAGGAGAAGTCGGGTCTTTTCCTGGTTCACATAAGGATAACCTCTGCTGTTTTCCATCGGGCCGGAATAGCGCCAACCGGCCACAGAATTCACAAGAACTGATTGGAGGCAAGAGGAAGATGTTTCAACAGCTGAGAGTGAACATCACCAGACCCTGAGGCATGACTTGGTCAAAGCTGAAACAAATTCTTGCCTGGCAAATGGCAGTTTTTAATCCTCCAGACTGTCAAAAAGAAATTTTAGAGAATGAGTCTTTTTTTATACACTTAATCTCGAGGAAATCAGGATCACAAGGGTTATCACTTGAGACCCGTGCAAATGCGGACGTGAGACAATATCAGTGATATCTGGCACGGAAGAGATTACAGTATTCACAACCCTTAACTGTGACACTGGGGAAGACAAGCGATACCCCGAGATTTATCACACCTACCTGCTGAGATGGTGTGGAATGCATGATAGACGAAACAAAAGCCGTCCACAAAGCATGCCTAGCCTCATGGATGACACACCTGGCATGGGCACAGCAACGCTTGGAGGCCACAAAGTTTTCAGTAGTTGAGTTAACCTTAACTGCATTCAATGCTTGCCTGCAGGCCCAGATAGCCTGCCCCATGCTGGCGTCCACCACAGATCAGGAACCTGGCTTGGCTTTGAGGACGTGCATGGGATCATAGCAAGGACCACATCCGTGAAATAGCTGCAAGTTCATGCACATCAGCAAATTCCTTCATCGCATGCTGAAACCAAGCATCCTCAGCAAAGGCTGACCAGTCAGCAGTCTTGAGTCCCCATTGTGCAGTCCTGGTGGTCACAGGACCCCTTTGCATTGTAGTCAACACAATGGGGAGGTGATCACTCCCATGCAGATCACTGCACTGTGACTGAGGTTGGCGCTAATGACCAAGTTGTCGACGCGCCATTAAGCCTC
>JAHWFP010124388.1:14080-30574 GCA_023313725.1 Lithobius niger | reverse complement strand
ACACTATCCAGTACCCAGTACACACTATCCAGTACCCAGTACACACTATCCAGTACCCAGTACACAGTATCTAGTACCCAGTACACACTATCTAATACCCAAAATGCGTAACCCAGTACAAATTATCCAGTGTCCACTATTCACTCTCCTGTATCCAGCATCTTGAATCCTGAATCCATCATCCAGAATGGACACTGGAAATTGAGTACTGGATATAGTCCAAGTGTAGGTGGAATCGTGGAATAATTTATAATAAGCTGATTTTTGGTAGAGATGTTCGTAATGGTCTCAGGTTCAACATACTAAAATTCGTCAGCTGTCCATGTTGAGCCAACGCCGCTATCTTGGAAACTTGGCGCCCAGGAATTGGGTTTTTTCAGTAACAGTTGCTCGGGTAAAAAAGTATGTTCTATCAAAAAATGTAGAGCATGAAACTTTCTGCAAAAAAAAAAAACTTACCAGAGGCACCTGGTTGAAGTTTGTTTTTATTGCCTAACTGAAAATATACATTACCTGATTTTCTTATTAGCAAATCTTCCTATTTGCAGGCTGAATCCCCAGCGATGAAAAGTTGGTTTCCCTGCCGGGCTCGCAGATCCCTTCACTACGCATGCGCTGGTGCAGGCCTCCCTATATAAAGCGCTCAAGATGGAGCATACTTCATCTTTCTTCCTTTCCAGTAACTGTGGACCAAAGAGGGGAGGCTGGGCGGATAAAGATCCTTGTCAAAAAATGGCGGTGAGACCACGGTTGATGAGTATCCGTGCTGCGAGCCGGCGGTCCCAGAATCCAAGATTCAGTGAACCGAGCCTAATCCCGGCGGAGGACGTCCCGGGGTCGGGAAGGCGCAGGAGAAGGAACAGAAGGCAGAATCCAATAAAGCAGAGGGTCGTGGAAATGACCGAGAACCATAGAGATGTCTGAAGAGCAGTTCGAAGGGTGGCTGAGGAGAAGCTGGATGTGGATGGTTGGCTCCGCATCACGGGAAGACGGTTGCGTTCTGGGCCTGAGGAATGAGTACATTAAGTCAATGACAAGACCCATTGCCTCAAAGTGATGACTTGGAGGATCTAAGATGTGGCAGCTGGAGACCGCAAAGACATCCGAAGAGGCTGGTGACAGTAACAGTGAGTTTGTTTGGATGCGTTTGAAGTCTTCGTTTACGCTCGACGTACCGGTGTCGTTACAAAACATATGCATTTCGGGCGGATAGAGAAGGTGACCGGTTGGTGCCAGGTGTATAGGTGCAGTACGAGTTCCCGTACGTATAATCAAATGGAGAACCGTTGAAAACACAGGTGCCCTCTAGGCAGACACAGTATGGGCGTAGTGGGAGAGTACAAGTTTGAGGAACCGGAACTGTAGCGAGACGTCTTCAAAATGTTGGAGAAAGGAAGGAGAAACAGCTGGAGCAGATGAGTCCATCCATCGCCATAAACAAATATGGGGTACATTTGTCTGTACACAGACGAAGTGGAAAGTGCAATCCTGGGTAGGTACCGGTTCCTCCATACAGCAAACGGAAAGCAGCAAAAAGTTGCGGGACGAAACCATAGCGCAGGGCAAAACCCTGAACCCAAGAGCAGTGCCAGAGGCTGGATAGATGACTTCAAGAGAAAAACACGGGGCGCAGGTGCATCATTATACAGGTGTGTGGACCGACCTGTGGTGTCCGGAAGGGTCAGTAGCGACATCACGGTTACCATGGTTACCCCTAACAGAGTTATGGGCTGGAGGAACTGTGGACATCGGCCCAAAGCGGGAACCGTAGATCGGGATCCATGTTTTTGAGGAAGGTGAACTGAAGGTGGTTTACAGAAAGAAAGGGGGCCCAAGTCTTGGTTGCCAGAGACGAGACAGACGACGTTTCGACGGTCGGTGACAAGGCATGACGAGTGAGACAGACAATGCTGGTTTCTGTGTCTGGTACACAGCTGCGTTGACCGACAGGTGGCATATTGATTATTCAGTATCGGCACCACGGTTCCCTTGGGTGTCCAGAAGGCCCATGGCCCTGCGGGACTGCAGACAAAGGACCAATAGACAGGGAGCCTTGTTCTTGAAAAAAGTGGATCGACGGTGGTCCGCAGAAGAGTAGGGTGGGCACCGGGTCCGGTCGTGGACCTGGGCCCGAATCCCGGGTGCTAGCAAAGGGATAGAAGATGGACAGACGTTCGGGGGATAATGCTGGCTTGTGTCATGAAACAAGAAACATCTTCAGAGAGATAGGTGGACCGTGATTCACCAGAAGACGCTCCGGGTCTGAGCGCCGGCCTGGTCATGAGAGTCGTCGTCGCTCGGGCGTATGATGCGCATGTGCGGCAGCCGGTGGATGCGGGGCTGTACGGACGCTCATGCTGTCGTGCACGAGAGCAAAAAGACTAAAATTACAGGGCCTGTACCTGCTTAATTTTAGTTTTTATTGCCTAACCAAAAATATACATTACCTGTTTTTATTAGTGATTCTCCTTTTGAGCTAGAATTATCCCCTGAAGCTTTGGAGCTTGAATCCCAGCCGGACTTGTACCTACTGCACATGCACAGGTTTGGGCTGGCTATATAACACGACGTAGTCTATCGCGTGTCATTATTTCGCCACACCCAGAACCTATTAATTGAGGGGAGGCCTGGGTGGGACTACAGGTAATGTATATTTTCGGTTAGGCAATAAAAACTAAAATTAAGCAGGTGCAGGCCCTGCAATTTTAGTCTTTTTATAGCTGACGAAAATATCATTACCTGTTTTTATTAGCGGACTTTGTCACCCGGAGGTGGGATAGGTTCGCTCAGTTACCCCTCGTGTAGGAGTCGGCGCCCGAAGAACAAGTCTTTGGTGAAGTCATTCCTGAAATTACCTCACCCAATTACACTGGTCGTGGAACCGGTAGAAGCGGATCGATCCGTAATGTGGACGGAAATGATGAGGTTCCCCTGTGAGGCAGGGTTGGTGCGGTGAAGGGAACGTTGAATAATAATTACTGGTTAGAAATGGGGGTAGACTTAAGGGAACCACAATCAGGAATCTTAACACCGTGGGGTACAAGATACGAAATCAGGCGGTAGTGCCGAAAACGCTTACCTTGCAGGAATTGACGATGTTGGATCTTGTCCAGTGGCTAGGGTAGAGTGAATGTCCTCATCCGTTCGACGGACTGCAGAAACAGTTTGTGTGTAGGAACGACAAGGAACGGTGACGAGCACTGATGAATTTGAAGCATAGAAACGTGGATGGAGAATACTGTTTCTGGTGGGAGGAACGCGCCATGGCAATTAAGGATGTGTGGGAGATTGTGAGAGATGAAGCGGTTTTAGTCATTGATGTATGAATTTGTAGTATATATGAGGCGAGGAACGAGTTTATGACGTCCGGAATGGGATGAAAGAAGCAGGAACCTTACCGAAGTCACATGAAGGAACTGGTTGTTTCGAGATCTTGGTTAATGTTGCTATTGTAATATGCGGAATCCTAAGGCTAGTCCTTTGGCTTGACGGTGGCAAGGGGAACATGGCATCACTGTGGTGGAAGAGGCCGAGTTTTCAGCTATACCATGAAAAACTGGTGAGAAGCGTGGGGCGTTGTCATATTGCCAAATGGAATAAGAAGATATCTTGTGGAACTGATTTGTTGCTATGGCCGCGTTCCAGAGGGTCACCGAAGATGAGGATGGTGATACAGGAGGATCGCTGTCCGGAGTATGGGATGTCCGGGCTGTTACGGATGGATCCTGGTATGGTGACGGTAGTGCTGACGGGGCTTCTGCGAGCAGGTATACGACGGACGGAGTCGGAGATGCTGCCAAAAGTCGGGTGGGGGGGGGGGGGCAGGCGAACGTGCCGTGGGCGTTGTCCGATGGCGTCGGGTGTGAGACCGAGCACAGTAGTATGCCCGCCATGGTGGAGATGAAGGGATAAGTGACAGCAAGGCATGGCGAGCGCTAAGAGCACATAATTAATATGTTGGGAGCGGTACCGTCGGTGGAGTTTCGAGCTCGTTTGAGAAAGCTTCATTAGATGCACGTAGGAACGCATTGTCCGACTGTAAGACGGCAGAAGATGCAGCGGCTTCTTGTAACGCAGGCAACTCGGATTGAGCAGTGCGAAGGGTATCAGGTTTGGTGAGTGTTTTAAGAGTCCATTGTTCTTCCCATCGACGGGCTGCCCAGATGGAACGCTTTCGTGACTAGTTGACGGCGACGATTTTCAGACCAACGATACGGCGAGATGCTGAGGCAGATAGCGCATTTCTTATCGAGGCCGTTGCACTGGCAATGTTTCTGACAACATGGGTGTGGATCGAAGTGTGAGGATGGTGAGGGACCAGAAAATCCTAGGCAAGAGCAGGCTGTAGGTGAAGGAACGTTGACTTCTGAAACTTCCCCTGGTGGGATTGGTTCTTCGGACGAGGATGTGTCGGACATCTTGGGCGAGGAGCTGGAAAAAAAACGTTACGCGCAAAGCAGTTTGAATTGAAAGAGGTGAAGGGACCTCTAGCGGCAAGACTGTGCAGAGTGGTGCAGGCGGATGAGAGACTGGTGAACGCGTGGAGGTTGTTCCGTTAGGTAGGAACGGGACACGGTATAAAGCAGATTACTGAAGTTCCTCTTCTCTTTTCGTCTTATTATTTTTATTTTGATGAACAGTTGAACGGGGAACGTTGTTGGTCGTGTAGTTGATAGTAGTGGTTCCTATGTGGGAACGGAGGAACGGAAGGTTATGTTTGGGTCTTCATAGATTGTGAGGTTGTTTGTCACATTTGTTGTAAGAGAGGGAACAGGCCAGGCGTATTTTCTGGCTTGGACATAGATGCTGCGGTGAAGTAAAAGGCTGGATAGGAAACCGTGGCCTTGTGGTCTAGTGGAAGGGAACCGTTTTCCTCATATATTAATGTAAGGTTGCCTGTCGTCTTTCTCCTCCTCCGTTTATTTTTCGATCCTCTCGTAGATTGCGAAATCCGGAGCGAGGAGAAGGGTAGTTGAGCAGAGGCCCGAGTCGGATTAGGAACGAAGTAACCCACCACTGCGTGGAGATTGACTTGAAGTATTAATGTTTGTGGATGCGTTCCGGAGAGGATGAACGTCCGGGAATGAAGACATGCTCTTAGATAATCGGAAAGGTGTCGGCTGTGTCGGGGGGGGGTATCGAAGAATCTAAGAGTGAATGGGTTGATCGATGGAGGAAGTTGAACAAGTGATCTGCAGTTTGCAGAAGGAGAAGGATTGGTGCCGCAGTAGTAGCTGATGGTGGGGCCGCCAAGGGTGGTGGTGCGGAACGGGGAACCAAGTCGGTGGAACCGTTTTGTAGGTGTATCCCAGCTCATGGTACAGCTGGATGTACAATGTTTTTTTTTTTTTTTTTTGCGGAGCCAACTGCGCAGCCGCGGAAAAAAGGTACAAATTGTGGCAGCTTCAGCGATCGACTTAGAGCTGATGAGACTTCGGCGTAGTCAGGACGGAAGTACAGGAAATACTGCAAGGATGAGCAGAAGTAGAACTGCATGATGTGTCCAGAGAGGTGGGAACGAGGACCTTTGTTGATGTTGCTGTCGAAGAGCCAGGTTCCGCTGAGGCAGGCACGATGGGAGAGATGCCAGGGAATGAAATCCTGCTGGATCGTAGGAGGTGCGGGAACATGGTGATAATGACAGAAAGTCCGGGGAACCACGACCCAAGATAGTGTAGTGAACGTCGTAGTTCAGGAGCGAGCAGTCCTCGTTACAAGTTAGTTGAACCTTGGACAAAGGAGAGGGAGGCGCAGGCTCGGGCATTGCAGATGTTGCAGCAGGTCTAGGAGGAAAGCAAGGAACGGATGATGCTGACGAGTCGTGTAAAGGACGCCGGAACGTGGGGAACGACACTGGCAGATGGGTAGCACACCTTGCCTGAAGTGTTGGTGACAAATTGCCAGCGGAACCAAGGGGTGAGGGCAAAGACGGGGCACGAGAAGGAGACGTCTGTTGTCGGACGGAACGGTTAGATGAAGGAATCCGAGGATCTGCAGGTAACGCAGCTTGAGAGATGCGAGGAACGCGACTACGAACCTCTGGAAGATTCCACAGGAAACGTGGCAACTAAGGCCAGGAACGTTGCAGAAGGTGGCTGAAGGGAACGGACAACTGGGGAATGGCCTGAACGGCGGTTCATTGTCCGGGGTGACCAGGTAATCAGAGTTTGTGGAACAGAGTAACTCGTCCGTCGCTGTCCAGATCCTAAAGAGAAAGGAGCAGTGACTACACTGCTCATTGGGAACCGAGATGGAACCATGGCAGGCGACCGCGTTCGTTTTGGTAGGAACGTAGAAATGCCGTGGATGGCCGGAACGGCCGAGGATCAGGGAACCGGAAAGAAGATGGGGAGCTCAAGGCGGTCACGACGACGTGAATGCCCTGGGAGGAACGATGACACGCGATCGGCTGCGCCATGTTATATAGCCAGCCGAAACCTGCGCATGCGCAGTAGGTACAAGTCCGGCTGGGATTCAAGCTCCAAAGCTTCTAGGGGATAATTCTAGCTCAAAAGGAGAATCGCTAATAAAAACAGGTAATATACATTTTCGTCGGCTATAAAAACACCTGGGTGCAGGGGCGAGTAATGGATTGGGGGTGAGTAATGAACACCCAGGTAACAGAAGACCGTGGATGTTGTCCGAAAGAGGGCCACGTGAAGGAACGGATTTGAAGTGACAGTGTTTGATCTTAAACGGTCGGCACAAAAACGCAGAGGTGCAGTCGAAGCTAAGGGAATTCATTACGTAGCCCTGTCGGTCGCAGTAAAAAATGGAGGGACAGAGTGACCGTATATTTATATGGGTGGCAAATGAACGGGCAGACGGTCAGGCGGTGTGCTGGTGTTGCCACGTCGAAAAATTATGAAGGGTCACTGGCGATGAAGCTAAAGGGCTCAGATGATAGTCAGGGGCTGGCAAAGTCAATTTTGTTGTACTCTTAGAAAGGAACCTGACTGGCTGAAGGAGTTCCGACCTGGAAGCGTGAACTGAAAGTGACCGTAAAGAATCATGTACTGGTCCGGATACCGAGTCCTGGTATCATGTGAAGGAACAGAAGATGCGAAGGAAACATTGACTGGACATGAAGGGGTATAAAATTATGCGAATCAGGTGACAAAAGGTGAGGCGCAGTCAAGCTGAGGGAGCCCCTAACGCAGCTTCGTTGATCACAGCAGGGACAGAGTAATCGCATATGTGGGTGACAACGGAAAGGTAAATGGTGAGACGGTGTATGTCTGGAAAAGAGACTAACTGATTGAAGGAGTTCTGACCTGGAAAATAGTGAACCAAAAATGGTACGTAGGAAAAGGCACCGGTTCAAACACTCAGATGTGGTTGTCTTGAAGGAACAGAAGCTGTGATAGAATATAGTAGGAGCCCTAGAGTCAGGCTTGAGGGACTGGTCCGAGAAACCGTGGTGGACAAAACAAGTGTTCAATGGTGCACCTGTCATGGTTAGAGGGTTGAAGTGGGCCCCAAAGCCCGTGTGCGTAGGCTGGTTCCCCCCTTCGTGTTCTTTGCAGGAGTGCAGTCGTGCAATGGTACTCATAACAGGGTCATGGGCTAGAGGAACCGTGGAGAGAGGCCCAAGGGGCGGACCGCAGACACAGGTCCTTGTCGTGGAGGAAAGCGGATCGGAGGTGGTGTACAGAAAATAGGCAGGAACCGGGCCCAGTTTTGGCCTGGGGTCCGGGCCCTGGTAACCAGAAGAGGGGTAGACTACGTTCCGACGTTAAGTGACAAGGCATGATGCTAGAGGTAGGTAACGCTAGCAATGGCATTTGTATACAGACAAGTCGACAGACCGATTACGTAATGGTTAGCCAGCAGTGGCACCATGGTTCCGTCGGGTGCCATGCAGGGGTATAGGCCTGGGGGACCGCAGACAGAGGCTCAAGGGAACCGTGGACAGGGATGGTTGTTCCCGAAGAAAGTGGACTGATGGCGGTCTATAAAAGAGAAGGGGGGCACCGGGCCCGATCGCGGACAGAAGATGGACCGATGTTCAGATGGCAAGATAATGCCAGCCGTAGACCACGTCGACCATGGAAAGAAGAAGCGTCTTCAAATCAGGAGGTTGGGCAGCGGATCGTGATCCACCAAAGGAGGCCACGGGAGCCGGTCCTTGAGTCTCGGTCGTCTGGACGCACGATGCACAGTCGTAGCAGCAGGTGGATGCGTGTGCACACAGATGCTCGTGCTGTGGTGCATAAGCGTAGGAACATAGCAAAAGGCGAAACTTTGTTCATCCATAGAACCGGGAACAGTAGGACCGTAGCTGACTGATCAGCAAACAGAAGTGAAGAACCGGCAAGTGGGTGCTTGGCTACCCAGTTGTCTGGTTGCCCCATTGCCCGTGCTGCGGTACAAGGGCGCAGGTTGCGCCGAAAATCCGAGTGACTTCTTCGTGAAGATAAAAAATACCGATGATCGTCGGTTACCAAGGCGGAAACAACAGTGTGCAGTTGCAGCCCACAAAAGTAACGGGACTGGCGTCAAGTCCCGGTCCAAGTGGAGCTGGGCCAAAGCCCAATCGACGGTCCACTCTGAGGACCGGGTGTACTGACGCCAAAGACTGTTCGCAGGCTCGTAGAGATGGTAGAGGGACAGATCGTGAAGAAGACCACATGCGGTGGTGCCCTAGAAAGAAACATGAAGTATGCTCCATCGCGAGCACTTTATATAGGGAGGCCTGCACCAGCGCATGCGCAGTGAAAGGAGCTGCGAGCCTGGCAGGGAAGCCAACTTTTCATCGCTAGGGATTGGGCCCAGAAATAGGGAATTTGCTAATAAGAAAATCAGGTAATGAAAATCAGAGGCAACTAAAAAGGTTCTATTCAGTTTTTTTTCATTGATTCAATGGTGAGCTATTGCCACCATCTTGGAATAGTGTCGTCTGAACTTGGATTTTTCAATATATCACGGAAACGGCTGCTCAGGCATGAAAATATCTTAAGACTGAAAAGTAGAGCATGGAATTGTCTACAAAAAAAAGGTTTATTCGTTTTTTAATTTGAGTCCGTGATTCAACGAATAAACCGTGTCAAAGAAGCCATACGCGTGTTTTGCACCCAATATACATTGCACTTCATATAGTAGGGAAGAAAAAATGCCATAAAAAAAAAATGAATAAAAATTTGTATGTTGAATCAGAACGAACATGCACTTACGTACCAACACACATAGGGAAAGGATTACAAGAACATTTATTTGCAGCTTCTTACTGCAGCTTCATCCCTCATTGTTTAAATACGTGGTTCGTTAAAGCTCACACTTACAGTAATTTCACGTGTATAACCGGCGGGCTGAGACTTTTTTCTTAAAAACAAAAAACAAAATTTCTTCATAGGCCAAACATTCACCCATCACGCTGCAGTGATACGAATCACATTAAAGTCGAGTTGAAAATCATAATTTTCCCACTTTTCGCCATGCATCTCTGCAGCTTTTGTTTCAAGATTTTGGTTGCTTTAATTATTAATATCGAAATTTGAAATCAACTTGTAATTAATAGCAGCCAATTTCGTTCTACGTTCGAGCATCGCATTGTTGATCGCTTACTCAGCTCTGATCTAACTAACCGGATCAAGCGAGAGTAACGTTCGTTTACTCCAACCTCAAAAATAAGTGGGAGGGGACAATCGGTTCTGTCCCGTGTAATTGCTCGCACGATTGCGCGGATGGCGAGTGCCAAGTTTTTACTACAGATTCGGATTTAGAGGATTCAAGATACCATTCACTCTGTTCACCAAAAATAAAACAGATTTCGAATTACAACTGATTAAAATTTACCCAAATAAAAATTACAGCAGGACTGGCCAGCATTTTTTTTGGAGGCAGCTGGTTAATGGCTAGCCCAACAAAAATACGGTGAACATGCGGCTGACGTATGTCCGCCTGCGGCTTCGGCTATCGGTGGCGGCTAAGGGGTTTACCACCAGCCCATAAATCGCTTAATCTTTTAAATTTTTAAATAATAGGTGCTGACAGCTGTAAACTCCCCTTGAAAATTAGTGTATACTTCCTTTGTTTATGCAAGGTGCATCCAAGTCAACAGTAAACGAAATGAGATGAGATTGCCACCTGGTGATGGAATCCGGCTAATTCGGAATTCGACCAACTTATTCGTTTGGAGCGCCCTCTAAAGTGAAGTGATGCAAAGCGTGTTCGATCCACCTATGAATGCCGATTCATTTAACTCTGATACAATCCACTTGACTTTGGGTGTGTCCACCCCGTTCGAAGCACCTCAAGTTTCCATTTAATCCGCATATATGCAGATTAAAGATGCGCTCCTACCCGGGTAAAATACTGCTACGGAAATCGAGGAATGGTAGAATGAAGGTGAGGATGGTGTGTGGGAAGTAAAGTCGCATGATCCAACAAACCTTCTGGTTACCCTTCGTAGATTACCAACCTTCTATTGTGTTAAGGTGCTATGACTACCAATGTGCCTAAGACAAGAAGTGGTGAAACCCATGCGTTACACGGTGCTACACATTTATCAGTCGGTGACGAGAGACAAGCAAAGTCTGCCTTTTTCGAGTGTGCTACGGTCAGCGTAGCCACTTGAAATAAAGAAATCCCCGACAGTACAGACAGTAAAGAAATCTGCCGCACCTACTATGTGTTTTTTGTGGTTGTTAAATGTTTTTCGTAACCTCCCTATTATGTGCTTGTTTACGGAGACTTTGGGAAGATTCCCAATTAGTTCCGTAGAGACTATTGTTGTAAGTTTGTGAGCAACGTGTTGAGTAGAGGTTGCTTCTTGCCAGATGTGATACGTTTGCGCTAGCTTTGAGGTCTGGACTTCCTTGTAGCTTAAGGTTGCGGGCCTGCAAACACGCGTGCAACAGGACATGTTAAAATTTCGTTGGTGTCTGGGGGACCGTAGTACCAAGCTGCGTGTTCTCGTGCTGGAGTGGATCTGGAGGAAGTCGCACTAGTTTAGTTTTTGCGACCATCTCGTGCCTCTGTTGTTTCTTTGATTTAACTTGGTTAGTTTTGCAATTTGTCTCACCCTGGGAATAGCTCGTCATTGCCCGAAAATCAATGTTTGAAGGTGCGGAGCATATCACATGTCTCGGGTGGCCATTGCTGGTATATCACTGTTTCCCCCTGCCCGCCGCTAGGTGTAACCAGCTGTACCTGGTATTTTGGGCTTTCTATGTGCCGCGAAAATATCCATCACCCGATTTTTAGCATTCCACAGACCTCGTCAAAGGCGGCAGGTGCCACTTAACGGAGCCCCCTAGGGTAGCGCGTTGGACCCCCAGAAAGACAAGTGTTCGCGAAAGATCAGGAAGAGGGTGGATGATCATCGTATGGATTAAGGGGGGGGTTAAGTACACGCTTAGCGGCCACGAAGGGACCGATGTGGCACAAGCCATCCGCTTGGGGCGACATATCTCGTAGGTACTGAGATGTGAACACAGTCGGGTGTTTCCAGGACGCACCTTCTATAATGTCGGTAATGGGGACGTTACTGTGGTGGGTCCAAAAAGTTGAGATAGCTCCAAGTTCATGGGCGGTAACTCGAATGCCCTGGTCGGCTCAATGTACGTCTACAGCCTTGTAGGTGTCTAAGATGACCATGTGTGCCGACGTTTCGCCGGTCGTCGATGCGAAAGGAAGAAAAAGTTAAGAGCGAACACGTCGCAGAGGCTTGGATCTCTTCAAATAATAACGAATGGCACGAACAGGACAGTTTTCTCAGGTTCCCACGACAGGAGACAAGGCAGGTACACAGATGGGGCTGGTTCGGTCGTCGGGCGTCTGGGTCTTAGCCCGAAAGGACCCTCGAGGGGTCAGGGTGACTGCAGAGCAATCGTTATGGAAGTAACAGTAGGTGGCGGTCGCCACCTACGCTGCACAGGAAACAGGCGGTCAGAGCCACCAAGAAGACCATTTTTCAGGTCAGGTGGCTGAGGCGACAGGAAGAGAGGGGTTCGTAGGGTGCTGATAGTAAAGATGTGAGGATGCGGAAGTCGTCTAAAAGAGCAGAACATTCGGCCGCACAGAAGACCGTGTTCAGGACGGACCGGTAGACTAGAATAGTGGATCCACGTAGTCCTTCATTGAAGAGGACAGCCAGGAAGCGCAGATACTGTGCTAGAGACGGACCAACAGGATTGCCTTGTCGTGGCATACAGCAAAGAAGCTATTGTCGCCAATGGCTGTAGTAGGTTTTGTTAGTTGATGAGCGGACTGCCTTGGAGGCAATGTGAGAGGCCTGTTCCGGAGGAATACCGGTTGCTTCGAGTAATCGGACGATAGCAGCCACGCGTGTAGCTAGAGCGTCCGGGGTTTGCAGTGTACACGATGGGCACGGCCCCTCGTCGCTGGGACAGCATGTTCGGAATGTCTGGAAGGCATCGAGGAGAGTTGATCAGAAGGCTGAAAAGGAGGGGAAACCAGGCGGCCGACGGCCAGTTGGGTGCAATCAGAATGAAGAGGCCTGGAGACTGGGCGATCTTGCGCAGGACCAAGGGGAGCAGTTTGAGCGGAGGGAACAGGTAACCGAAGAGGTCACTCCAATCCATTGTAAGGCATCCACCGCCCATGCGCGGTTGTCGGGGACCGGGATAACAAAGTAGGGAAGTACGGAATTGAGCCTCGTGGCGAAGAGGTCGAGATATGGTCGCCCCCATATTTGAAAGACACACGTGCAAATGGAAGTTTTGAGAGACCATTCGACCGCTGGAGGAGAGCGGCGGGACAGGGAGTCCGCAATCATGTTGCGGTTGCCCAGAACGTGGAGCGGTAGAAAGGTCGTTCCCAGGCGGATGCACAGGACGAAAATGTTGGAGGTGACTTGATGAAGAGAGCGGAACCGTATCCCTCCCTGTTCCGAAGATAAGCGACCGCCGTGGTGTTGTCGATGAGGACCTGTACCACCTTTCCTTTGACGAGGTGTTGACAGTGCACAAGACCGAGAAGGACTACTTGTAGTTCTAGAACGTTGATATGGTCAGTAGTGTCTGGTGGCCAAGTCTTGGATACCATGAGGTCGCCGATGTGATCGCCCCAACCCTGAAGGGATGCGTTGGAGAACAGGTGGATGTCGGGTGGGGGCTCGTGAAGAGGTACCGTCTGTGTGATGTACTGAAGTTCCATCCAGGATAGCAGAATGGAGAGAGGAAAATTTTCCAAACGTGGTCGCTGTTCGGTGGGGGCGAACGACCAGTTGGTCCATTCGTCGATGTGGAAGTGGTGAAAGGGCAGGACCATCCATCTGCCATCTGTCAGGGTGTAGGAGGGCGACCGGAGGAAGGACCGAATCTTTTGAAGTAGAGACGATACCCTGTCTGGAGAGGGCATGACGACTGCTTGAGCCGGGTTGAAAGTGACCCCAAGGAACACAAAGTTTTGTGATGGGGTTAGACTGGATTTCGGTAAGTTGACCCCGAAACCTAATCGATGCAGGAGTCGTAATGTTAAGTCTCTGTTTGAGATTAGCTGGAGCCTGTCCTGATGGGGGAGATCCAGTCGTCTCTAGGTAAGCATCGGCGCGTGCCTCGTGTTTAGACTGTGTTTAGAACCAACGTGAACACTCTTGGTGCTACATTGAGTCCGGACGGGAGGCAGGTTAACTCGTAGACCCGTGGATTCGTAGACTCGTTTCTGTTCCGTCGTATAGAAAACGTAAAAGGTGACAACGGAGGCGTGAAGTGGTATATGAAGATAGGCGCTCACAAGATCCATGGAGACCGCCCAATTGCCGTGAAGAAGTGAGTGTTGTATGGTTTCAACGGTCACCATTTGGAAGTGAGGATTTTTGATGCACTGGTTCAGCAGTCGAAGGTTGAAAATGAAACGAAGATCACCTGTCTTTTTGGGACAAAGAAAAATTCGGCTGTAGAATCCTGGCTGCTGCAGATTAGGTGCAGCTCATATATAGCAAGTTTAACTAAAAGAACCAAGATCTCGTTGGTAAGAAAATCTGTTGACGGTGTTGCTTTTAACCAAGGAGGGGACTACAGAGGAGGCGCCCGATAGTAGGAAGGCAGGGAACCGTGGCACACGATGGAGAGAACCTTTCGGTCGTTCGTGATTTCTTGCCAGGCCGGGAGGAAAAACCGAAGACGGCCGCTACCGGTACCAGCAAGGGGTAATTGTGAACGTGAGGACTATGGTTGCTGACGCTGTCCAGGGAAAGCATGACGACCTCGGTAGTCTGGTGTCTAGCTATGGCCATAGGGGCCACCAGGGCCGCTCCTCTGGCCTTTGTTCGGAAAGGGTGACTGAGTGCGGCGAGGTGGAGATGTAGGGCGCGGTTCCGGACGAGGCGGGGGAGCAGCCCAGTCATCCTTGGGTTCGGAGGACACCGGCGTTCCTACTGGTTGGTGTCGCCGGGAGCCTTTAGTCTTGTGTGGTTTCGGTTTCCGTGTAATGTCAGGTGGGGAGCCAGCTTTGGAATGAGCCCCCTGAACAAGGTGTCAGCCTCATGGATCGGTTGATCCCAGAGGACATGTCTGGTCGAATCGTGAAGAATAGGAGCCTTATTGAGAACCACGTCTAGAAGCAGGAGCGTACAATTGAAGAGCGTTCGCGTGAGCCAGTTCATAGAATACTTGGCTGACCAGGGAGGCCAGATCCTTAGTTTCGTCTGGAGAGGGATCCATGGAGAGCTTTTTCGCACAGTGCATTGGCGGCCGTATTGAGAACGTCGGCTTGGGAGGCTGCTCGAAGACCGATACGCAGGAGATTGTCGCTGTCACGTAGGACAGAAGTGGGGACCAAAACCCGACGAGGTAGATACAAGGAGATACCAAAGTCCATCTTAATATCCGCAGTGAGGAACTCCGACTAAGGTAGGTGTCGAAGTTATGACGGTTGGCCGCTCCATCACCGGTGGGGGGAAAGAAAAACGATTTGCAACCGGCACGAGGCGGTGGCAGGTCCTTGTGAAATTCCAATGGTGCACCGTTACCCAAGATGAGACCGCCTGTCCGAAACAGGGTGGTGAGCAGAGTC
Source organism: Lithobius niger (assembly GCA_023313725.1). Taxonomy (NCBI): domain Eukaryota; kingdom Metazoa; phylum Arthropoda; class Chilopoda; order Lithobiomorpha; family Lithobiidae; genus Lithobius; species Lithobius niger. The sequence goes on along the minus strand of JAHWFP010124388.1, from coordinate 15,595 downwards.
GTTGATTGACCGAGGACCGGGTTCTGTTGAGGATGCTGGTCGCGAAGACCAAAACTTAGCCCTGTAGAGAGACCACGGTTCTTGCAAGGTTCGGTCGCCTGAGGGGACGGCTTCGACCACCTTCAGAAGATCTGGTAGAGGGATTTCAGAAGGATGCAGGTCGACTGGATGGTCGAAGTGAGCATGTCGTGAAGATGCATCAGAGAGACCGGCAGGCTGGGGGAAGCTGTCGTCACAGACCGAGCCAGAAGCATCAGAGTCGACCGACAGCTGTTGGTGATGTGGTCGAGGTGCTGATGAAAGAATAAGCGGGTTCCGTTGTCGAGAGGGACCGGCAACGTCGGATGTTGACAAGCGAATCTTCTTGGCTGTTGATGTCACCCAGTCGTCCGTAAAGCGACTGGGTGCAGGGACGACCGGAGACGCAGGTCACTTGCGGTTAAAGGACTGCAATGCAGTATCCACGAGTTCATGAACCTTTTCCCTTGAAAGAGGTTCGCTGTTAGCATCTATAGGGACTGAATGGGAAGAGGTCGATCTGCGAGACGACCAGGAAGACAGATCGACGAGCCCATCGACCGGCCGGATCGGTCACTTACGTTTCGCACGAAGGAATTTGACCTGTAGCTTGAGGCGGGAATACACTTCCTTAGCCCGAAAAAGTTCTTCTTGAAGAGATCGGTGATTCGGAGTCGTCTTGCCAGGCTGATCGCAAGTGATCACTAAGTCGTGGAAGAGTTAATGGAAGGACCGGCGGCGACCGGAGGGTCGGATTGGGACGGTCCGATGATAGGGACTGTAGGCGACAAGGAATCCACTTGAGGCGACCGTGTACTGGACGCGGCGAGTGCCGAAAATTCTGGCAATGGTGGGTCATCAGGGATGACGAACGCCGGATAAGAGGGACCCGAGGAGCGGCTTTGGCATGCGGCATAGGGCGACCGAGGTGCAAAAGTATTCAAATAGGAGCGCACAGTGAGCACAACCAAACCGGTCGAAATGTAAGAGAAGGAACGATAGAGAACTGACCTTCGTCGAGTTTATATAGCGGAGGGTGCGCATGTGCAGTGGGTAGCAACGCCGGACGAATCAAGAACTTTAATCTCTAGATTGCACAGCAAAGGCAGAAGGAGAATGCTAAAAATCAGGTAAGGGATATTTTCATGGCACATAGAAACTAATTTTAAGCAGTGTTAAAATTCCGTTTTTAATTATCCTTAATTATTTCCCTTTAGTTATTGGCTTAAATAGTTTATTCATGCCCAAACCTTATACTCAAGTCATTAGGTATGGGCACGCCCAAATCCGCCAGCTATATAATTATTGTTTACATTTCTTCTACAGGTCAGAATGAAAACTTCCAGCGAGTACAGTAAAACTAAAAAATGGAAAACGAAGCAAGCAGTCTGCATTAAAGACTGTCCTTGTGAGGATACACAATAAAGAAAGAAAGAAAAGACAACTGCCTCGACTGGGACTCGAACCCAGGACTTCCCGTTTACTAGTCGGGCGCTC
>JAHWFP010124388.1:0-14070 GCA_023313725.1 Lithobius niger | reverse complement strand
CAAGCAGTCTGCATTAAAGACTGTCCTTGTGAGGATACACAATACACCCCAGTCGAATGAAGGGGGGCCGCGAATTCCCGATCGTGCATAGGTCACGGGAAAGAATTAACAAAAGGAATCACAGAAAGAGAAAGATGATGACACGCATCCTCCCTGAGTTACAGGGCTCCCAACTCCGAAGACTAACACTGTCTCCCTAATCATCCTCGTGGTTGACACGAATCAGTTGACACCTCCCCATGCTGTCCCCACTGCCCTTCCCACAGTTTGTCCACGGATCTATACCTTAACGTTTGTAAGCCGATCTGAATAAAAATATTTTGCATGGAAATTGATCTCTGTGTTAAGAGAATAATACCCAAATGATTTAACTATAAATGTCAAGCTAAATGTTCTTTCTTGATCCGAAGAACTTGGCGTGACCATGTGGCAACTTTATTTGCCCAACCTCCGCATCTACACTGGAAGTTGCCTTGCAGGCCATCGTTTAAATGCTAATTAAATGCAAACTGAAGTACTTCTAGGTGTAGTCCTCCAAGAGTCCCACCGACATGGTGACCCATACCAAAAAGATCCATCCAGAAGATGATGTGAGCAGTTCCCAATGAATACGGTATGAGGGAGTGGTAAGACTCGTATGAACATATCCTGCCCTCATGGACTACTGCAACAGAGGTCCAAAATATAAAAATGCTCCCTTCTCTACCTCCACCCAAGACCAAAAATTGCTGCTTTCCAACTTAATGTTTCTCTAACATATTTTGAGAACCATTAAGTTAACGTTACACTAGTGCCGCGTCTAACCTACTAACTGCAAGAAACTCAAAACCAAACCAGGCTTTGCTTTCAAACTAACTTCGTTTGGAAACTTGCCCTACCTATTCCGAAGGTGAGAAAATTCGACCAACCGGAACTCTAACCGAAAGAACAATTTTTTCTGGTCAACCGATGACAAGGAGAAAGGAAAAGAAATTTCCCAAGGTTACTACCTTCTGGACTTACAATGGTCATTAAGTCTCGGTAGAAGAAAACAACTTCGAAGACATTAAAAGGACAAATATAAATTTCGCCGACACCCCACCCCCCACCCCCAAAGATTTCTGATGTTGGAAATCGTTCTTTGTAACGTGGCTAGAATACAAGATCAAATGCAGTTTTCGGTTCACAAATGCCAACAAAAATAACTGGACAAGATAAGGCAGACAACTTTCACCGTAGTTTTGGCAGTGCCCTATTACTAATATAGTTTTATCAGAGCATAGTTCAGCTGAAGCCGACTTGAAATCACTTTTTTTAACATAGGGTTTGCTTATTTTTAATTGTGGAGCCCATAACAATTTTAAGGTTTATTTTTGGTCAAATTTTAGTTTTTACTAAATAATTAAAAAAAAAACGATTAAACTCTGATTAAAATTAGTTTTTACTATCTTAAAAAATTGAGATTCTACCAGAGAACTTATTCTCGCAGGAGAATCAAAGTTCTACGAGTAGAATCCGACGAAACTGTTATAAAATTGGGATCCCTTTCCTACCACGGCACCTTGAAACTACGTCTTTTTGGTCATTTAGCATGGTAATTCATGCTACTCCACCCCCTCTCAACAGCTCGCATCTCGTCACCCTTTTTTGCGGTGAATGCCTGATTCTGTGCAGGGAGGTGGGCGGGAAGTACTTTGTTCTACTCTTAGAACTTTCGATTCTTCTGCACGTCCTCAGACTTCTCCTCACTGTATTACAAAATTGGTACAGATTAGGAAATGTCCTGGAATCTTATGACCTCATATAGATGCGAGAGCAGAGCTCCCAAGCCCTGCAAAGGAGACGTACCCTCATCGGTCCAGCCGTGAGTTTTTGAGCTCTTCATACCAAATCGTACCTATCAGGTCACATTACGAAGGCTGCGCGATGCACCTATCGGTCACAACCGGACAATGGCGGGAAAAGATATGGGAAGTCAGGTTCCCAATGAACACGAAACACACCGATTATCTCTCTGAATAGGCACCGACCCCCTAAACTTCGACCTCGCTTCCAAAGCCAATAGAACCCCACTTGGAGCAACAGACGAGGCACAAATCTCCTAAAAACCCTGGCCACAACTTCAAATCAAACCAGTCCTAAAATACCTGTGACAGCCTATCGCTGTCATATTCAGGTGTCCTGGTACGAACACCACTCGAGGCACACAACCCCGCTCCTGTCACCCATCTAAACAATGCGGACCAAGGCGCTCAGCGTGTGAGTTTATCCCGTAACCCCTTGGCGTACGCATGTAACGGACAGCCACTACACCCTCCGAGAGGATTTCCTATCCATGTTTCCAGAAACAATTTTACAAACACCCCAAATGCCTTTATTATGGCCCATATTCAACCAGCATTAACCTGCGACACTGCCTACCATGAGCCGTTAACCTTCAATCGAAGCTCCTCAGCTAACGGCCGAAATCCCAACTACCACCATGAGAAACCGTAACACTTTGTAACAACCAGACCAAGTTATCGCACTCATCTTGGAGACTGCCAATTACGCCCAACATTTGCTCGATTCCACGTAAACACATTGCCACCAGCATGTGTACAACCTAGCGCCTACAACTGCACCTAATATGCTCTCCCCCAGACCTAAGAAACATTGAACCACTCAAATCCTTTTGGGCGTCAGGCCGTAAAGTGTCTACCACCTGCAGACACGTTGCCTTCTGCACCTGCAGCCATACAAAATGAGCCGTAAACCAGGCTGGTTTTATTCAGGCCTAAATAATTAAAATTTTGGTAAGACAATCGCACACTGCTTTTGCCATTTTTGCATATCACCCAAGCTTGCGTAATATCTCCGTAAGTCCTATGTACACTCTGTCGAACGACTTCTGAATGGGCCCAAGGTTTCTCCAAGATGAACAAACAAACAGCCCTACTGCCGGAAATAGTATAAAACGATGCACCACTGCCATGAAAACTCCTAAAAATTCTGGGTGCCTGTGCTAATTTCCAAATGGCACAAACTACATAGAGGTACACGAACCTTCACCACGAGAACACAAGTCATTTCCGTGCCCCTGTCTTAATTAGTGCTGCACAAAAAACCTGGAGAAAAAATATACAATCGTTTGGACCCCCACTAACCTGGCTGCACGTTTTTCATCACAACATTCAACGCGTGCAATGACTATCGTTTTTATTTTTCACCGAAACGTATGCATTTCAAAAGCTGTCAGGCTTAGAATAATAATCCTGCTTGAGTAGTTCGGCATATGGCAATGCCAATATTGGGGCCACAAATTTTCCACACTCGCGCTTCACTCGCTCTATGATCACCTTCTCGCCCTTGCGCGCCATCTCTTGCGCTATTCAATAACAGTGGCCGTGCCCAGATCACACCGATTGGCGATTTAGCTTTTCTTCTTTCCTACAATTTTAATTTGCTCCTGAATCATTCCACCATACACCCGGGGAAACCAACCAGCCGTCCACACAGCCTCCCCATTTTATAAACTGCCTGCATGCTACATGCCCAAACACATACACGGATTACTGTAATCCAGCCTCTGCACACCTCGTACCACGAATGTACTTTTTAAATTTAAGATTCCCTTTAAAATATCAACAGATTTACTAATACATACCTTGTATATCGTCTCCGTCAACATTCAGCTACGGCCCAACTCCATCTCATTATCGTACTCACACTTTATAACTCGTGCCTTTCTCGATACTACATCACACACAGCGAGGCACATTTTCCACTTCTCATTCCTTTCACACCACCTTTGCACGTGTCCGTCACATGCATTCACCAATATTTCTTCAGAATATTCCATCACGTCATTTTCAACGTTCCAACCCGAACATATTACCAAAGCCCCATAGGCTTCCAACCAAAACCTTCCCGGTTTTATCCTCCGTAACGTCACATTATCACACAGGCCAGCATTTTCTCCACCTCGGACCGGCGAATAGCCTCGCTGCTGGAACTTAAATCTGCTTTTCCACTCACCCAACACAAAAGTCCTCGATGGCAGCACGAAGCATTAGTAAATATTTGTATAAAAAATGACGCTTCACCACAACAGTCATCAGATACTTTGCAACGAAAAGTTTTCATTAACGGAAAAAACATAGGTCGAAAATCAGACCACCGTCGTGACACAATTAAGTCACGATCAGTCGTGCCAGCAGCAAGAAAAAAAGTGGTAAGACACGAGCAGGTGAGTGGGGAGTGGAGGGCGGAAATGACGCGTTTTCGCATGAATTACCAGGCAAAATGACCGAAAAATGAGCAAAATGAGCAAAATGACATAATTTCAAGGTGCTGTGGTAGGGAAGAGATCCAGATTTTGTAACACAGTGAGGAGGATTGAGCAAAGTAGAATAATGACCTTCAGCAGGTGCCTACAGAAAACTACTAGGAGCGTGTCTCGGGAACTTCCACTACAGTGTTAAGTCAGGAGCGGCTACAGTGGTGTACAAATTTGTTAGCAGAGGTCGCCACCTGCATGAGATGATTAGAGGTGTGCGTCACGTTCTCAAGGCTAATTTTCGGTCCTTTGTTTTTAAACAATAAGTGTTTAACATGGAAACAATACCAAAGTAATAATAAAAAAAAAAATAAACAGACAGACAATCAGTTGTTCGTAAGTTGCTCTAGCCAACAATAAAATAGAGCGTTGCTTTCGTAGCACACGTCTGCTTCGCGTGCTAAGTTTCAGTTTCGATTTTAGACAACTTGGCGCAGTATTGTTGCTCCTTCTGGCGTTAGCACATCGTACTAAATTAAGCACTCCTAACATAGACCAGCCACACACGCTCCTAGTTGTTTTCTATAGTCTCCTGCCTTCAGTAATTAAGCTAAAATTGCTTCTTTAGTCTTTTCTATGCTCAATCGAAATAAAATCTTGTATTTTAGTCCCTATTCTCAGTTGCACGCACTACCTTTCTGCAGAGGGTGCCACCATCTTGTTTTCCGTCATATTGCTTTTGTGAACCTTTCTTGTTCAGCGAATGCGGAGAGGCAAGTGGGTTCTACAGAAGCCAAGTATTTTTAAGATAGTACGAACTAATTTTAATCAGGTTAAAATTTCTGTTTCTTACTATTTTCTCGATGCCCAATAGGCATTGGCCAATCAGACGGAATATGAGAGGCTGTTTCTCGCTGTCTCAAGCTACCTTGCCAAAGCATTGAAGATCACGTTTCCTCATTGGCCTGCTGGCACTACGTGACCGATTTGGCGCGCTCTAATTGGCTGACGAGCGATTTAACAACGCCCGTCATGGCGCGCTCCGGATTTCGCGTAAACGCTTGGGTTCAGTTCGTCGTTCAAAATTCACGAGAAAGATGAAGTTTCACTGCATTAAAAAATTAAAATAGTAGCTACGATGCAAAACTAAAACGGAAAAAGGGCTTGTAAACCTTCACACTATCACTAATTAGGTGGAAACAATGTTTTGTAGCCTAACTAACACCGACTTTTGGACGCATTTCTTCAACTGGAAATTTTCAATTTTAGTTCATTACCGCCCATAATTTTATAAAATGGTTCTCCAAAACTATAAAAGCCATTTATCTGATTTTTTCTGTGCATCTTAATGAATATCTGTTGTGTGCACGTAGCAAGTTTAAGATCATTATGTCCAATATTTTTTGCGAGAATAATTATTTCGTTAGTGCCTCACTCCATGGGTGACGAAAAAAAAACTCATTCCATGCATGACGACAATTTTTTTTCAACTCAATCCTTAAAGGGATATACCTCCCAGCGCCATTTTTCTCGATCCTCCACATCAAGTACGGCCCCAAATGTCTATTTCCTTACCGTTAGTCTTACCGGGTCTTTACGAACGACCCGTAAGTATATGATGAATTGCGCACTTACAATAATCATGACGTTTCATCTCAGTGTGTGCATGTACTAATTTGCTAATAATTACTGTGAGATTAAAAGTCTAAAAGCGTAATGCGGTAAAAATTAAAATTAATTATTCCAATAGATCGCCGAAGCAAAATTATAAGACACTAGCCTAGAAACTGATAAATTGTGACGTTAAAATACGAGAATCAATCCGGTTTTGTGACAAGATTAATGCGTTCATGCTGGTTCGTCTATTAGGCACAATGGCAAAAGAGACTGTAGCTACGTTCTTCAACCCAGAAGATGACCTTGGTGTGGAAGGCGACTAGCGCGAACTGTTATAAGGCAGGCTGGGTGTCCCCTTAAAGGGTTAAACTATTTCTACAAGGCGAGTGAATTTTAATATCTACTGATCAAATGGCGAGCGCCACACAATTCACATTCGTGAAGGTTGTGGATTGGCGTATGAACAGCAGAGTACATCTTCGGGATGAAATCTATTTCCATTTGCAAGACTTCGATATAATAGTCGGCCTTGGGAAAAGTCCTGTATCTCTTCATAGAGGAGGAACCGTTGCCAACAGACTTGGATGGTAGGGGACATGACATGGAAATGGGTGTCTCATACTTTCTCGTAGTCGATTCACTGTTGAGTAGCTGCTTGAATCCAACAGCTGACTAGTGCTATAACGGTTATCTGTTTAAACGAAAATTTACGTGTATACGTTTTTCTATATTACTAAACGATTAACCGAATCTAGTTATTGGCCTCACAACAGCACACAATTTTAATTCAATAAACGTTATTTTGTGACATTATTTGGTAGTTAGTGTTAAAACTCCCAGAATATTAGCCGTTTTCGTTGCATCCGACTTGTTCGGCAGCTATAAACCTCAACTTCCGGTTTTGGTGGTGAAATCGAAACCAGCTTCGGTTAGGCTTAAGTCGCGTCAAGTTTTAACCGCGCTCACTGGAAACGTAGCGGGACACCGCAGAATGGATGAAATATCACTACGTAAGCCAATTAAACAATTCAACTTTTTTTTTAAATAATTGTCTACAAATTGTTCAAAATAACTATCCACTGGATGATTAAACAAAACCAAAAATTCCAACGCGTGCCGACTCATCCGAGATCGTAAAACAATCGCAATGTGTGAGGATTTCACGTGATTCCCACTTTATTTTTTTTTTATTTATGCTATCGTTTAACATGTTTTATTTCAGAATAATTACGATTTGTTTATATAACGTGTGATTTGTGTTGCTTAATTTTTTAATTAAATTAGTAAAACGGAGTTATTGAATTTTATGTAGACATTTTTTTTATCTTAGTTTGTACTAGCGTTGTTGTTATTGCGTTAGATTTTTCACGGTTTTCGGTTAACCGAACGTTTAATTAGGTCATTTAAAAGTTTAGCAAATTACACGGAAACTGCTAGCACTACAGCTGACACGGGTAGGTGGAGCAGCAGTGGCTTGCAGTTGCCGGAGTTAGCCAGGATCTCCACAGGAGTATAGTCTGTGTTGTCCGGGGCTGGGTGGACCTCTTGGAAAATTGTTGGCATGCAGGTTGCTTCTGCAAATATTTTCCAGTGGATAAAACCCACTGAAACCCCCAAAATGTATCGTCCTTGTCTGTCTCAAGAGTGAGGATCGTCAGCGTACACTTCATTTTAATCTTCCTCTTCTTCATAATCCTCATAATCTGGAGAAAATGTCTTCCTCATTAAACTCCACTTTTCTCCTTTTCGATGTATGTAGTTATTTCGATGGATCTATCGGAGCGACGTTTCCTAGTAGGAGGGAATGAAAATCTTGCGTTGCAATCCGACGACCTGTAGTGATTCGGTGATCGGGTGAAATCCGGTGGCCTGGCGAGGACGGGCGTCACGGAGCGATCACATGGCACGGTGCGATCCTGAGAACTGCTGCGATCCGGCGATCTGCAGGCTTGCGATTCTTCAGGCATGTCCCGCAGCGACTTACCGCCTCCTGGAGTTTAATGCATCAGTCATCGCCGATGTTCGACCTACTGATGTGTGAACTCGTCCCGCTACTAGATTCACGCCCCAATCCGATCTCCCTTTCTCGGATGCGGCGTGACACATTTGACCTCGCTTTGTCGCTCTTCTCCTCACAGAGTGTGTCAGGGATTGTCTCCGGCCTCCAGATTATCCGTTTGACAACCGCCAGAGGTAACGTTCACATCTAATGCAGTACTCGGCTGTTACTTAGAACACTTGTTGTATGATTTATTGTGATCACTTGTCTGCGAGTACCTAGGTGTGTCGTCTGTGTCTTTCTTTTGATGATCGCCGCTTAGGTTCTTTTCCCCCTAGTCGCTCGACTCGTCCCTACTCGTGGACATATCACTTCTTTTACTGCTAGGCTTGTGAACGCTGTGAGATTTTGCCCCAACACTAAAATATTTCAACCTCACTAGATTTGCCCGATTTCACTTTATCAGCACATTTATCCACATTCTTAGACTTGCCTTTCTCACCAGTGACACTGTTTATCACTACAAATCTTGTTGTGGTTATCTTTATGGGAGGGAGAACGGGTAAGTCACTGCGATCTCCCACGCCCCCATTACTTAGCACATGTATAGGAGAGTTTATGACACTCAGGGATGTGGTTTCCCCCTTCCTGAATGACTGCCCCAGGCTTAAGAAGAGGGAACAAATCCGCCAAAGATGAAAGAATGTCGTCCATCTGACTACCCAAATTAGTGCTAACGCCTTTGTACGTCGACTTCCATTTATCGGCTCTCATATTTATCAACGAAGCTACAGTATTTCGGGTTGCAGACACCATTTCTCCTATAGAAAAAGGCGAGTACACTGCTTTGTCCCCAGGGTTGAAACACTCGAATTCCGGTCACGAAGTAGCGGCTGTGTCGTCTATACTACAACATTATCTGAAAACTTTTGGCATTCCTGGGTCCCCACTCATAATTCTTAAACAATTGTCTACACTAGGATATCAACTTAAATTTCTGTGGCCTTTTTTGCATCCCGTTGTGCCATTCTTTGGTCCGAACGGTGCCAAATTTTCAAAACGTGTTTGACGGTAGCAGATTCATGCAAGTTACACAATCACAATTTCCTGCATCTTCTACAGAGAAGGGGTAAATCCTAGGGGGTCTTTTGGCAGTGCATGCAAAATACGGTAGTTTTTCTTTTTTAACTCATCTTATATTCTGCGTTTCTTTCGGGCCATGGCGGCCATTGCGTTAGTGAGCGATGGAAAGCACGTGTTTACTGCAACATGCTCAAAAGCGATGTGACGGAAAACAGGATGGCAGCACCCTCTGCAGAAAGGCAGAGCAGCGCGCTTGGCGGGCACTGAGTACAACTGAGAATAAGGACTAAAATACAAGATTTTATTTTGATTGCATATGGAAAAGACTTAAACAAGCGATTTTAGCTTAATTAGTGAAGACTATTATTATAGTAAGAAACTATTTGAACTACTGACTTCTCATTAGCACCAATGACTAGATCTAAAAAAAAAATGATAATGGATATTGAAAACTTCAAAATCGGTCAACATTTGGCGGTTATTCATTTGAAGGACATTTCCACCATTTTTCCCTTAGAATTTAAATCCAAGCATTTTTCTCATTTTTAAGGACCTGCATGAACCCTAGGTGTAGTTGGTGGCTGTCACGCTTTTTGGGTCTAATTATGCAGCACATAACTCCCAATGTCACAATTTTGCAAGAGAAAAAAAATCGGTAGCAGTTCTGAAAATTTGCACTAAACAGGGTGACAATCATGTTTGCCTTAGCAGGATGTGTGGGCAGCACCATTAATTAAAACTTACAATGCTGTAAAAATTGTTTAAAAGGTGTCCTGTACAAGTTAATCAAATGGACGAGATGGAACGCATTATACCCGAAAGCATTTTACTACCCTCAGTTTAAGTAAGTAATATAGCTTAGCTTAAGAACTGCCACCGAATAAAAATGAATAAAAGCAGTTATGAATGGTTAGTATGCCCAACAATTTCCCACCAGAAATAACTGTCCAGTATGTTAAGAGTTAAAACACCGCTAAGAAACCATTGCCACAAAGAACCAAGCAAGCTCGAGGAAAAAGCCAACGATTAGCAAATTAGTTTGCAACACCAAAGCAGCTAATACAGCAAAAAATAAAAGAATCTAATGAAATGAATTAATAAAGCAACAGGGTTTCCTAGCAAATGACGGCTCACAGACGGGCTACATTGAAATGGCTGAAAATTCAGCACCTGGATATGCAGCCTGTGCTTCTCCCGTTCCCTTTCCTCCTGTTGTCGCTTGAAGATCCCAACCAAATCATCACGAGATTTCTTCTGCCAAGCAGTATGGCTCTGTAAATATACACATTATCACTGGACAGAGAAACTAATACTGGATGCAAATCATTTTTGCATACCAAATTACATCACAGGATTGAACGTTGCTGTAAACTGGGGCTTTAAAATCAATAAAGCCACTGACCCAAGGTGTTAAGTTAATCATCTTTCTACAGTGCTGCTACTGTTCGCACGAACTATACTCACTTTCAATAAAGTTTCTGGAACTTGCACCGACACATCATTGCTGCGGTATAGAGAATGGCTAGTATTGAAATTACTATCAAATTCACTGTGCAAACCACACTGTAGGTTCAGTAGCTACCATAATTTGTTACCGTCCTATTACACCCAACTAAACTAAGGATATGCAAGTGCAGCTGGTATCCATCTCTTCCTGGAAGACTTCTGAATTGCTTCTGATTTTTCGTTAGCTATATTGCTTGCAAAATTATCAGAATGTTTACATTGGAGCCTAAGAGAATGTAATCGATGCAGGAAGAAAGGTTGGTTCATCCCTAATAACAATTTTAAAGCCAGTATGAAACTAATGACACCCTACTGAAGTACATATTATAATTTATATTGTAAGCAGATAATTGTATCTATGTCATTTGGAAAACAACACGTAAAGGCTACAATTATTATAAATTACCTGCCCATAATGAATAATTTTTTTTTCAGCGATGATACTATTAAATTTCCCTTGTCTTTAAGAAAAACCCCGTAACAGACTGAGAAATGCATCAAACAATGAAAAAAAGACTATGTAACGGAATGAAAAAGCTACAGAACCTTGAAATAGTGCACAATGGAAGCATAAAGTGCAAACTAACCTCCTCACGCTTGGAAGGTGCCAGGGAAGAAATGGGAGTGTTAGATGATCCCTGATGAATGGTGACTGTCCTTTGGGATTGGGTGGATGGTTTGGTAGACAACGCTGAAACAGTTGTAGTGGTGGCAGTGGCAACAATAGTGGATGATGACCCACTTACATTTTCGTTCTCATTGGGATTCTGGGATTGTGCACATGTTGACATGTGTTGCGGCCAATGAGTCTGTTGGCAAGGGTAATCACAGTAACTTGTGTTCCAGCAGCAGTACAGTATAGCTTCTTTCCCACAGTTGGCACACTAAAGAAGAGAACAAAGATCAAAATAAAATGGATTAGTTTCGGAAACTGATTGGAGTTGACTCCAAACGGCTCAAGTTAGTTAGTTTTTACGCACTGCGACAATTGCCCAGAACAATACAAACATTATTTTATTATGGAAAAAAGTAAAATAGCTACACAATATAGCCTTAACAGGTTCTCCGTAATCACAAAAGATCCAAAACAGGGATGCACTTATACTGATGTAATGTAAATCCAATATTAATAATCCGATACAAACACTTGGTTTGCAATTCCAGAAGAATCTGTTAAGGATGTGGTCTGGGGGATTTCAACTCTGCTGAGGATTTTCGTATTTATCAAACTACAATTGCAAAAATTTAAGTACAAAAATTCAATTTATCTGGAATAAAATTAAATTTTAAACTCGAAATTTGTTTTTACCTATCCTAAAATTCTTGCCTTGATTTTAGCTTAATAGATAGACTTAAATCGCTGTCAATGATATAAAGGTAGGGAGGGATGTGCGATACTCGAAAAATTCGAGCCGAGCCGAGTATGAAACTTGTACTCGAACTCGGCTCGCTGCTCGCGTCCGTACTCGAAAAACTCGAATCTGGCGAAAATGCGATAACTTCGTCAATTTTTGGCCGTTTTTGACATTGCAATATACCAAATCGATCGTCTCGACGAGAGCTTTCCAGTGGTGCAGATTAAAAGTCAATAACTGAAACCATTTTCAAGTTATATCCTTAAAACTGGAAAACCATGACCACCCAGTCAACTAAGCACCATCTTTGTTCCTATTATCTTAACAAATTAAAGGGAAACTTGCAAACAAAATATTCCCATCAAATACTCGAACTCGGCTCGATACTCGATTCATCTGTTGCAAACTCGGCCCGGCTCGACTCGAATTAAAATTTTTCTACTCGCACATCCCTATATAAAGGTAAACTGGAAATAAGCCATCAGCAAAAACTGTACACTATGAGCATTCGTTTCATTGACCTGGTTTCGAACCGGCAACCCAGTCCATCACCAGATCACTACCATACAATTTTTACCAATATGGCTACTTATCCACTGGCATGAAGATAACTCACTGAACCCGTTAGTTCACAACCGTGCCGAGGGCTCCATTAGACCGAATATGTTCGATCATAGGCAATGGAGAAGGAATACAAATCAATATACACTCATAAGGGTCAACGAAGGGGAAATAAATAGACATAAATGGCTGTAAATAATATATAGGTAAATTGAAAATAAGCCATTAGCAAAAATCGTACATTAGAAAAAGGTAGTACAGTAAGCTGCAAGTTTTATTTAACTTAACAGCAGAGCCATAAGAATTAAGAATATTTACGCAGGGTCGGGTTTTAAGTAGTGGTCGCAATTACCGGTTATTTCATTAAACGTTTAACCTGTTTTTTAACGTTCGGTTACCGCGCAACCAATTATTAACAATGTTTACAAAACTATTGTTTTAAAAAAAAATTGTTTAGTAATAAACGCAGACCATTGTTTAATATATCGTCAGTTTAATTGGTCACATCAAGTGCAGTTCAAAAGGGTTCAAAGGGTTTAACGAGCGTTAACCACTCCTGGTCATCACAAAACCCTGGCAAAACGTGTTGTATGCTTTACAACAAAAAGCAAATAAATAGATAAATAAATAAATTGTTCACCGCCCGGCGTTGTTAGGTGTTTTCCAGTAAGATGATTTTTCATGGATCCAGTTGATCCGCGGCTCCGCCTGCATATTTTAAAATCGTACCGCACAATTCGCATTTAATAGTATCAGCAGACACTTTCTTAAAGTGCTTCCAAACAACTGATCTTGGTGGCATTTTAGGAAAAATATTACCTGACTTGCGCACGTGGTGAAAGAGAGACGGAGCTATGACAATTGACGATCGTGATTGAAAGCTCAGGTGAAAGCATGCGCGCGAAATACTCCGGGCTGCTTGGACAATGGACGAGTCTACTTTAGGAGTTTGGCCGCTGGTAATGGGGGAGTGAAGGTCAAGCTTTAACTAAGGCAAGTCGTGCTGTGTGCAGCTGTGTTGGTCTTTAAATAGATTACGTTTACTCGAACACGGAAATTAAAATCCGTTTAACCGAACTTCCTACAGTTATCGGTTACACGTTTAACGGCTGCAACCACTAGTTTTAAGTAACGTCAGCACACTACACTGAAAAGTCTGGGGTCAAGTAAGGCATAGGCATTATCTTCTAAACAAAATAAGTAAAAAAAAAAGTTACCCATTGTTTCTTTTTTGCCTCTTCAGTAGCCTTCTGTTTTTCAACTTCACATTGGCGACGAACTTCATTAATAGCACGCTGTTTCTCAGATTCCATGCTTGCACGCATTTCAAGTAAGACCAAATCTGAAAATAATTTAACATTACGTAATACTGTCTTATACATGTAAACACACTTTCAAAAACAGTTTATAAAAAGTTTCATTCGTCCATTAGCATAAGAAAGAACGTATATCAAGGGTAGGCATATGAAGTTCCTAATCTCTCCAAGGGACCTCCAACAGAAATCAATCAAATAATAAACAAAAACCAATAATCGGCAGTTTTGCTCTTAATTGTTAATCAAATCATTAATATACTGCTTATAAAGGAAAACCCGCTCGCAAAATCTACCCAGTGCTTCCAAATCGCAGTTCACTTCAATATACTTCGTAGTTCACTTCAATATACTTCGTAGTTCACTTCAATATACTTCGTAGTTCACTTCAATATACTT
>JAHWFP010124387.1:25126-65095 GCA_023313725.1 Lithobius niger | reverse complement strand
TCTTGGAGTACAGCTTTACAGAGAGGAAGGAAAGATTGTTGGAGGGACGTCATTTGAGTCCTATCGAAAGCACTGCAATTTTACCTTCAACTAAGGGCACGAAAGGATATTCTAGTTACAAGGAATTAATGAACCGTATCAATCTCGACATTCAAGACTTAAAAAAACAATTGCCCGACGGTGATCATATGAAGACTTCCGAGGACCCGCGCATCTTGTACGACGAAAGTACACACACGTTTAATATTCGTAATTACGAAGGCGAAGAAACGTACGTCAGGCTTTATTTGGGTCCTAAATTAGCTTCTCGTTTTGGCTCCCCAAAATTTGAAATGCTTCCAGATGTTGTGGAGCACTCCGTTGAAACTTTGGTGCCAGTCATGGAAACGACTAATACTCCTGTGGACAGTATATACGTGTATACAGATCTAATCCAAGCTAATCACGTGGGTGACAACGAAGTTCCCTTATTGAGAATCGTACCGGTTCGTGGTCAACCGGGGAAGTTTGCAGCATTGAGTTTAATAGGTTGTACTATTTTCCTATTCAAAAAGAAAGTTTTCAATTTATTGAAATTTTGTTAACTGATGATTCTGGGAGGCCTATAGAATTCGGTGATTATGGGAGGACGGTGGTTGTCTTGCATCTTCGTAAAAAAAAGCCTTTCGTAGACTATAAGTAAGCTCGCGCTCCCCGCTCCCCCGCACACATCGATCGTACATCATGAGAGGCACGTGTCCTTACACGCAGTACTACCTAGACCAGGCGGGTGGGGGTATACCCGTGTACTACGGATGTCACGGAGCCCAAACCGGAAACGGATTGGGGTCAATTCTATCTAGCTTAGGAAGAATGGCTATGCCATTTTTAAAGGGAATAGGCAGCTTCCTAGGACGAACGGCTCTCTCTACTGGCGAAAACGAAAAAAGAAAGGGTCGAAGCCTAAAACCATTCTAGATTAAGCCAACCTATATAACTACCTGTCTTTCCCCCTTCGGTGTCATTTTACGTCAGGAGGGTCAGTATGGCGTACCTACCCAAATTCGTGCGAATGTCTGCTGAATAATTTAGATTTGTTCAGCGTCAGCCCCGTTCAGTTATCGGTTCAAAAAACTAAAATGGTAGAGTATATAACCGTCGCTACGATAGGAGCTAATCAAGTAATCGATTTTTTGGTTCCGGGATCCGACGATTACATCGATATATCACAAACGTTAATTTACATGCGTGTAAAAATTGTAAAATCGAGCGATGCTTCGCCCTATATGGCGAACGAAAGTAAACTGATGGGGCCCGTCGATTTGTTGTTGCACGGACTTTTTTCTCAAGTTGACATCAGTCTGAACGGTAAACTGGCTACTGGTACCAACAACCATTACGGATACAAAGCATTCATGAAGACTGTTTTGAGTTACGGTAGTGAAGCAAAAAAGACGCAGTTGGAATCCTCACTTTTTGCACCTTATGCTACGCGTCAGAACAGAACGGCGAGTGGGGCTGAGATCGATCTCATAGGACGAGTCGGTCACGATTTAGTGAACCAGTCACGACTTCTGCTAAATAATACAGAACTGAAATTCAGATTCGTGCCTCAACGAGCAGAATTCTGCATGTATTTAAACGCCGCAGGTATAACTGCCGCCCTCTCGCCCATCATCGTTCCGTTAGATGCGGCCCTCTATATTCGCAAGGTTACCCTTTTCCCCTCTATTCTAATAGCTCACGCCAGAACGCTCAGTACAGTTTCCTCGGCAAAATATCCTTACAGAAAAACTGATTTTAAGAGTCACACTTTGTTGCAAGGTACACGCAGCGCGACGATCGACAATATTTTCAACGGTGACGTTCCTAGTCGAGTTACTATAGGATTAGTTAAACACGCAGCCTTTAATGGGGTTTATTCAAACGACCCCTTTTTCTTCGAACATTTTGATTTGACTTCGTAAGCCCTGTCGGTCGACGGGGTGATGCACAACTCGAAACCTCTAACTTGTGATTTTGACAATAATAAATATGTGCAAGCTTACATGTCGCTGTACGAAGGACTAGGAATACAGTACCACAATACTGGCGTGGACATTTCTTACGCCGATTACAAGTCGACTGGTAAGACATTGTTTTGCTTCGATTTGACAGCCGACGGAAACTCGAACGACCCTACTCACGTGTCTTTAGTTACAATGGCATTGTACGTGTCGACTTGAAATTTTCTACTGACTTGGCTCAAAACGTCACGGTTGTGGTTTTGGGTGAAAAAGAAGCTTTGTTGGAAATTGACGAAAAACGAAACATACTCTCTACAGAATGAATACGAAACAAATAGACGATATATTGCGTCCGTTGTGTAGTGATTTTCAATGTGTGTTCCCTTCCAATCATATTCCGGGAGGGAACGGTTGGTCCGTTATTAATCTTGACAAATGTGACAAGCCTGGCAGTCATTGATGGAAATAGTGTGATGGAAATAGGTGGTGGTACAATACTGTAAAACTTCAAGATTTTAACACGAAAACTTGTGGTCATTTTTGTATTTATTATATCTTAAAACGTTGCGAAGGGGCTTCCCCTCTTCAAATTATTGATTTTTTAAGTGTTAAACCTGATGTAGAACGGTTTGTTTACGATTAGGTTATAGGCTCGTAGTGTAATTGTTTATTTTTATGTTAAATAAATTTGTGTAATTTTTATTTATTGTGTATTTTTCTTCTTCCTCAGGTATAGAGATGTTTACGTGTGGACAATGCGGACGGACGTACGGGACGAGGGCGCTCCTGGCACGGCACACGAGGGCCTTCCACGACCGAAATTACGTTTGTGACGTGTGTCATAGGTCTTTCGCAAATGACATCAACCTGCGACGGCACGCCAGAGTACACCTCGTCACGTGCCCCGTCTGCCGGCATACATTCCCGACGCACGATGCTTTCCTGCATCACAGCATTGAGGCTCACACCACCCGACCACCAGAACCTCCGGTGTTACGTGAAGAAGCATCTGCGCTCAAGTCGTTCTTCAAAAGGTTTACGTATACGTTGTCCAGCGATACACGTGACGTTCGTGACTATTTGGAGAACGTGAGACGACACCTTTTAACTTTATTTGACAGACTACTCCAAGAGATGGGACAGTTTAAATTTATGCTCTGTATCAACGTTATTTTGGAAAAAATACGTTTTGATGGGGAAACTGAGCGTATGCCCGTCTATTTGTGCAGTAGCCCGCATCGACTGTTGTCTTGAGAATATGTAGAGGATGCGTTAATTACTGCCATTGGTAAAATTCTAGATCAATTGGACAGCTTTCAGAAACATGGTTCTGGCTGGGTTGTGTTTAGAATCGATGGTTGTGACGTTCACGTGGGGAGGTACGTCCCTTTAAGCGGCGGATGTGGAAATGTCGTGCTCGACAAATTTTTACGTGATAAATGTGCTGTGGTGAACGTTTTGTGCGATGACAGTAAATGTTTCGTGTACAGTATTTCTGCTGCTTTGTACCCTGTGGAAAAGAATCCCAATAGAGTAAGCAATTATTGTAAATATGTCAAATGGTTAGATTTGAGCGAGCTTTCCTTTCCAACGCCTATAAGTGAGATTACAAAATTCGAATCACGGAATAACTTGTGTATTTTATTGTATGGGTACGAAAACAAAAATGACTTTCCAATTTATTTGAGTAAACGAACCAATTGTCGTGAAGTTAAACTATTGTTGGTTAAGGGTAATCATCATTACTGTTGGATTAAAAATTTCAATAGGTTGGTGCATACTAACGATAAGAAATATGTGTGTCACTATTGTTTCTCGTACTTCCGTTCTGACGCTGCTTTGGTTGATCACCTTAGTTTATGCAGGACATTTGAGCCTCAACAAATCAAAATGCCTACTGAGAAACCGTACATGGAGTTTACGAGGTACGACAAACAATTACCGGTGCCGTACGTGATGTATCCAGATTTTGAATCGAAACTTACTAAAATCAGTACGTGTAAACCGGATTCTTCATCCTCTTTTACTCACAAAACGAGTTTGCACCAACCTTGTGGTTATTCTTTCGTTGTGGTTGCGCACGATGGCAGCGTTTACGCTCGTAGGGTATTTCGAGGTGAAAATTGCATGGAATACTTTTTTACTCATTTAGAAGTGGTTTATGACGAAATTGAAGAGATTAAAGGCCGAATGCTTCCTTTGGTACCTGATTATGCTTGGTTGTTAGATTATGCTAATGCGACTCACTGTCATATTTGTGGTAATCTGTTCGCTGTTGGTGACATCAGGGTACGCGACCACTGTCATTTGAGCGGTAAGTATAGGGGAGCAGCTCACAATGCGTGTAATTTACAGTACAGGTTTAAGAGCTTTTTACCCATATTCTGTCATAATTTGCGTTCATACGACGCGCACCTAGTAGTAAGAAGTTTGTCTTATTTTAAAAATAAGAACATTTCTGTCATTCCACAAAATACTGAAAGGTTCACCTCGATACAAGTTGGAAATTACAGGTTTTTAGACAGTTTTCAATTCTTGTCCGCTTCTTTGAGTACTTTGGTTGGAAACTTAACCGATTTTCCTATAATGAGGAAAATTTTTCCAGAAACTCACGCTTTGTTGACCAGGAAGGGTGTATATCCTTACACCTATTGTGACTCATTTTCGAAATTTAATGGGACTCAATTGCTGCCTAAGGAAGCTTTTTATTCAGATTTGACTAATACTCATATTAGCGACGACGAGTATTCGTACGCTGGTACAGTTTGGAGAGAAACAAATTGTAAGACTTTAGGTCAGTATCACGACATGTACATTTTACTGATTCGACACTTTTGGCCGATGTGTTCGAACAATTTAGAGCTCTTAGTCTGAAACTATACAATTTAGACCCTTGTCATTTTTTCACCCTACCTGGTCTGAGTTGGGAAGCTGTGCTTAGAATGACGGGTGAGAGGTTAGAATTGTTGCAAGACGTAACAATGTACAATTACTTCACTGCGGCCATACGAGGTGGTGTTAGCATAATATCTAAACGGTGCGCCCGTGCCAATATTCCTTTGGTGTCAAATTACGATCCTGATGTTGAACGAAGTTACCTCATGCACATTGATGCCAATAATTTGTACAGCTTTTGTTTGAGTATGTCATTGCCTTATTCAGGTTTTGTGTGGTTGACGGAACGAGAGCTCGCTTCGCTCGATTTGAATTCTTTGCCTCCTTGTGTAGTTAAGGTTGACATTCAGTATCCTGATAATTTACACGATTCACATAGTTATTATCCTTTGGCTCCCGAGCATGTGGTAATAACTGAAGATATGTTGTCTCCCTTTAACAGAAAACAGGCTGCTAAACAAGACCCTTACGTTCAGGGTCGAAAATTAGTTCCTCATTTGAATGAACGTAAAGAGTACATTTGTTATTATAAAAATTTGATGTATTACGTGTCGAAAGGGCTTAAAGTCACGAAAATTCATTCTGGCATTAAATTTACCGAGAAGGCTTGGTTGGCTCCTTATATTCAGTTTAATAGTTTGAAACGAAAGGAGGCAAAGAATGAATTTGAGAGGTCTTTTTACAAGCTGGCAAATAATTCGATTTTTGGGAAAGCCATTCAAAATGTAAGGTGGTACATGAATGTGAAAGTGAGTACTAACGTGAAAAAGTCTCTCAAATTGATGAGCAAGCCTACAGTCGAGTATTTCGAAATTTTGGACAATAACTTGATGCTTTTCAAAATGCGTAAACAAACTGTTACTTTGGACAAACCTGTTTTTCTTGGCTGTACTGTTTTGGAATTGAGTAAATTGGTAATGTTTTCTCATCACTATGACTACATGTTAGACAAATACGGTAAGAATTGTAGATTGTTGGGAAGCGATACTGATAGTTTTTTTTTACGAAATCAAAACTGACGATGTGTACGCTGACATGGCTCAATCTTTGCATCTTTTCGACACTAGCTCTTACCCGACGACCCATCCCTTGTATTGTACCGATAACAAGGCTAAACCTGGAGTTTTTAGGGATGAGTTCAATTCATTGCCTATAGAGTCGTTTATTGGTTTAAAGAGTAAATTGTATTGTTACACTTGTAATAATAAAGAAAAGAAAGTAGGTAAAGGGGTTCAGCGGTCTGTTTTACAGGGTACTGTTACGTTCGAACATTACAATAGGTGTTTGCGTGATCATGAATATTTCAGTTTTGAGCAGTCTAGTATCAGGTCCTATCTCCACGAAGTTTACAGTATTGTTCAGAATAAATTGGCTTTATCTGTAACCGACACGAAAAGGTTCGTTGATTGTACAGGCTTGGTTTCTGTTGCTTATGGCCATTACACGTTACGAGACAAGCAATAAATATTTTTTATATTTCTGGAGTGTGACAATTATGACTACTTTAGTACGAAAACCTTTTTCGTCATGCTCCGAATTTAAAAACATTTGTTGTTTGTGACATCCTTGATTGTTTTAATGCTTTTTGTATGTCTGTTGTTTTTTATCTATAAATGGTGAAGGATTTTACATTTTTGATTGGTTTTTGGCTTTTCTTGCTTATGGATTTTGTATTTTGTTGGTTGTAGTTTTGGTTCATAGAAATATAAACGTTCTTGTTGTATATAAAGGCTTGCCTCTTGCGTCTTCCTTTCATTCAGTTGCTAGCATTCGTTTGTTATGTATTTACACGATGATGAAGTAGTTGACGATGGGGATTTGACTAAGGTTGAACAGGCTATTTACTCCGCAGTACCAGAAAAATACAGGTTTTATATTTCACATCAAATAACACGTATAAAACCACGTAAGGATATACTGGGCTGGACTAAAAAACGAGATCTTATTTTTAATGACAATGTTGTTACTGGGAGCGATATTGTTGAACTGAAGGTACATTTCTGCCTGTGAAACAAAAGGAAACCTAAACCAATAGGATTTGATGAGTTACTGTTAGGGCTGAGTAAAATAGACCCTCCTTATTTTACTCATCGAACTATATGAACTGGTGTTGTTCAGGGCTCAATTCATTTGTTGTACCACTTTCGTCATGGACGGTTACCATCTGTTACTCGATGCTGCGAGACATCCTTGGTTTTTTAAGACATTCTTATTGTTGTTTTTACTGTTTAATTCAGTAATGTTGACTTTAGACTTTCTTCGTATTTCCCAACAGACAACTGAAGAACACCAGTTTGTGTCGTCCATTTGTTCTATTGCAGATGTTGTGAAATGTAAAACTGAAAGTTTTATTGCATCTAATTTTCTTTTGTTTTCTTCATGCGCTAGTACTAGTGTGTTTGCTTACATAGAACGAAATAGTACAATCATTCCTTTTTCCCATGATGAATTTGAAAACATGTCCGTACATGTCAAGTCAATACTTGCATTGTAGTTTGTTCATATGACGTGAATAAAAGGTTTGGTGTGGCTTGAATGGTTTCTGAGTCTATTTCTTTTACGATTTGTCTAATACCTACAAAGATCTCAGAGACTTCGAGTACTTTCTTGGGTTTTCAATATGTAGGAAGGGTAGGGGGGTACAGAGGGTAAAGACATAAAACCTGTGACGTCACTTCCGGTGAAAAATGTATTTTTTGACGTCATTTCCGGTTTGTGACGTCATAGATCCAATATGGCGTATCCAAGATGGCGGCATTTCCGGTGTGTTGGTACGTACACCTTCTTAGGCCGGAAATGACGTTAAAAAACCGGAAATTTACGTCAAAAACCGGAAGTGACGTCATAATTCAAGATGGCGGCCATGGTCACGTGACCGGAAGTGTGCTCGTACGTACACTTATTTTACTACTAGCAGGTTGTTTTTTCCCCTTTAAAATATGCTGGTTTTATTTCTAAAAGTAACAATATTTCATAGTAGCAGCATGAGTTAAATATCCCAGTTTTATTTTTTATTTCCGAAGACTTTTTTCCCTAAACCCAGATGTAAAAATGTTAAAGAATTTACCAAAAAAAATACAGCTCTTACACTGCCAGTTATTCGTTTCTATATTATTGTCTGCAGCTAGCTCTTTTGTATGTAAAGCTAATTAAACTATGTTAAATGAAAACCAGTAGATAAAAGTGTTTGAAAGGTAAGTGTCGACAATAGGTGGTAGCTAATACAATGACTTGACTGTATTAATCCCTTTCAAAAGTTATATTTTTACTACTGCTTGTTACTGTCAACCTTCAATCGCCTTTTATGCTACTTTCATTTATGCAAGGGGGTACACCAATAGTGGTATGTGGTGTAACGTGGAAAGCTAACAGAAATTGCACAAGAGCTTTCTTGCAAGTTGCTCCGCCCAACAATTCTGCCTTAACAGAACGTTTAAAGGTTTTAACAAGATTCTCTGTCACTCCATTGGGTGAAGGAGGGTAAGGAGCAACACATACGTAATTAATTCCATTTTGAGTCATAAATTTCTTGAACTCATTAGAGTCCGCTAAGGTCCATTGTCAGAAACGAAAACTCTAGTAAGTCCTTCAGAACTGAATAATCTACGCAACACAGTTATGGTATGCGTGCTAGTAGTACTAGTCATATAAAATACTTCAGGTCATTTCGAGTAGGCACTTATGACAACAAAATGCATACTTCCTCCAAATGGCCCACAAAAGTCAGCATGTAAATGCTCACACCCTCCAGTTGTTAGTTCTAGTTAAACTCATGGATCAACTCGATATATGATACGAACATATCATCGAAACATTTACACAGATATTGTAGAAGTTTCAACATTAGAACTGTACATTTAAACAGTTTTAAAACAGTTGTTAGTTCTATTCAAACTCGATAGACTACCTCAATGGATGATACGAACATATCTTCCAAATATTTACACAGAAGTTGTAGATTTTTCACCATTTAAACTGAACATTTGAACAGTTGTTAGAACGGTTCTTAGTTCTATTAAAACTCGATGGATTAAATCGATGCATGATACGAACATACTTTCCAAACATATACACAGTTGTAGAAGTTTCAACACTTGAACTGAACAATTGAAGAGTTGTTAGAACAGTAGTTAGTTCTAGACAAACTCGATGGATTAACTCGATGAATGATACGAACATACCTACCAAACATTTACACAGAAATTGTGGAAGTTTCAACATTTGAACTGAACATTTGAACAGTTGTTAGAATACGTTTGTGAATTTGGAAAAAATATCATTCAGTTATCATATGAAGTTGGTTGCAGATCTGCTAAATTGACCTCCTGGCTCGTCGCTAATTAGGTTCGATGCCGGAAAAAACATACAAACTGGTGTGGTAAATATATTATTAATTTAGTGTGGGAAAGAAAGGAGACAGAGTGTGCTAGAGAGATATCGGTGCCTCCAAGCTTGCCCGGGTTGGTCCTCCCTCACACCTGTATCCATCCTTCTCACCACTAAGTTTAGTCAGAGGCCATACCTTATGGACTGCTTTGGACTTCACCCCTCCAGATGATGAGAGCTGAAACTGGGTTCTCCCTACGTGTTGTTGGAAAGAAGAAAAGAAGAGTAAAAGGTAAAGGCTTGAGCTGTTTGTTTTGTTCCTTGATTGTGATAAGTGGGGGCATGTTGGCGTGCTTCTAGGTAGACCAAAACATGGTGATTAAGCTGATAACAGTTATTCTTCATCTAGTCCCAATATACAGGTTTGTAGGTCCAAGTTTATTCTCTACACAACGAAGGGAATTCCCCTTTTAAAATGAATACGTGTTAATAACACCACTGGCATACCTTTGAAGGAGACAGGAAGAAGGAAACTTGTCCCATGTCTAGTTCATGTAGAAGGTTGACAGTTGGGCCTTGTCTGACATGGCAATTGCGGCGGACATTTTGCTACCAAGGCAACAAAAACATGTCCTTGTAGTAGGAGAGTTTGGAAGCCGAAAAAAGTTTTAAAAGTTTTACTCAAAATTAAACCAATAGACGGATGCGTTGGATATGCTATTGTTGCCTAGATGCACGGTGTCGAGTAACCTCTCATCAACGACTGAGGTAACGCCTGCTTCTCCTAGCTAGCAATGCCAACAACACAAGGAGGTAAGGTTTCAACCAAGAAAGGTTTACAATAAATGGACAAGAGTTTCATAAGATTGTTGTACTGTAGATGAGGGTAATAACAATCAAATCAGGTAACGACAATAAAGTGACAATACGATGTGTAATGAATTGGAAAGCTAACAAAGAGATCTTACAGACATACAACTGTTACAGTCTTGTACTATGCTAACGAACAATAGGTTGTTTCTGGATAGAATATAGCTCTGCCAGCTGGTAATGAAACGAATCAATAATTGAGTTTAGCAGCGGTTGGGAAAATTGTTTCGTCAGGAGGAATTAGTGGTTGTTTTAAGGTCTTCACCTTGATATATATTCGTATTTCCGGCTAGGAAAAATACGCGTTTTCATTTAGTTATGACATGTGGTGATTGATAATTGCGAGTGCCATGCCAAGTCATGACTTTCTTTCCAACTAGTGAGTTTGTCAAATACTCTAAATCTAGGTGATCCTTCAATGATGGTTCTTAACTCTAACTTTATTAATGCTCTTTCGATGCATATGCTGAGTGATATTTTTGGCCTCTGGCCCCTAGCGACTTTTACAGTGTCCTGCGAGTAATACTTCCTAACGTTTATCATGTTAGATGGTGACATAGCAAATTCTTCGGTGAGCTTATTTCTTGGGTCTGAGAGTTTAGAAAAATTATGTAACTGTAAGTAGGTCATGTCACGTCTCTCTGCGATCAACAACTTTTTGCGTTCATTTTTTGAGCTTCTGCAGTTTTTGCCAGTGTTGTTTATGAAAACTTAATCCAGCAATGAAGACAGTTTTTGAAAATTAATTCTAGAAATGTAACTATCTACTTGTCTTACAATGAAGATTTGTGCTCTACGGTCCTTCTATGGTGTAAAAATCTTTTCAAGAGTATGACCCTATGAAGAAGATTTGCAGTTCTGTGATTGTGTTTTGTGGTGCTTCTATAGTGCAAAAATCTTTTCAAGAGAAACACATCCATACAAGGAAGATTTGTATTTCTGTGGAGCTTCTATAGTTTTAAATAAATCTTTTCAAGATTGTTTTCAAATACTTATTCGCACTTCAATTAAAGTAAGTCAAAATACTAATTAATTTTGATGGTTTCAAATTTTGCTTTCCAAAAAATTAAGAGTTGGTGTTAAGGTCTGGCTCTAAGGGGAGGAGGAGGCCAATTTTCGCATTAAATAAATTAAACCTACAAAAATTAATATCTTCAAAAAAATGTAATGGTTTCAAAAAATTAAAAAGCCACTTAAGAATTGGTTGTAAGTGGAGGTTGGTTATAAAACTGAAACTTTTCCCCCGGCATGATAAAAAGGGATAAACATTTTTTCGAATGGAAACCAAAACAATTTTCACTTGTGTTTATTGCAGTGAAACTTTCCCTATGCACCACTAATTACTAGACCATCTTCGCTCGCAACTTCTGGACTGTCCTGATAGGTAGCCCATTAACGTGGTGTTCCCCCAGCAGAGTAATGACTTTACAACAGCTTAATGCAAGCACAGAAATGGACATGTTTATTGGGCATCCCAGCCTTTTATAATGAATGTCATGTGACACATCTGTGATCACGTGTCACATTTATGGTGATAAGTACAGGCCAATATTACATTAGTATCTTCGGCACTCCTATTATTATGTTAAGCTTTAACATGTGTACAACTCAAGAGAAAATAGTTTTGAAGAATAGCCTGAAAATTGATGGGTATCTTACATTTTTCACAGTTTACAATTTACTTGCTGTATTTTTAAGATATATAACAGTGGCAATGTTCAATAATTTTTTAATGCTGCGATTTTTGAATTTTGTAGATTTTGTCCAACTTCTCGCCAAGAATTTTGAAGAATTTTTGAAGATATTTGCAGCAACTTCAGATGTTGTAGCAGCATGTGGCTTCAAGTTTTGTTGAACATCTTGCATTATATACTTGTGTGGCTCTACTGTGGCTCCATACACACACAAGTCGATGTTTGCCACGAAAATAGGAAACATATAAGATTAAAACCAAGGAATCTGTTTTCCTTACGAATAACGATTTACAACACATGTTTGTCGCACGACAACAATTAAAATTTACCTTGTCATTTCAGGGCACAAATAACGAAAAACAAAATTTTTGCCACCACGGCACAATTTAAAAATAACCCTCTATCAGGTTGACGGTTAACAATTTACTACACAACGAAGTTACGGTTGCATTAGTTGTGTTTTTAAGTTACAGATTCAAACGGTTAGGTGCTTTTTTTATTCGTTTGTGATGTCCTAAGTCCAGAGAACGTCGTTTAGTTTCGGTTTCGGAAACAACCTCTTGAACTGGAGAAATTACTTTCCGTTTGGATTTTTTTGGTTAACTGGCTTTGGAGTTTGTTGAATAGTGTTGGACTCTACGGCGCTATTTGTTTCTACATTTTGTCCAAGAGGGACGTGCTGTTGGGAGGAAATAAAGCTTTTTCAACGACACATTCATCTCTAACACCGCTTATTGGCTTCTCGGTGATTGGTTGAAGTGAATGATGGTCATGATTATGACGTCTGTCTGCTTTTGATTGGCTGGTGCTAGGCGACATTGCCTGCACTCAGGAGACATTGCCTTTGACTTTGTCGGAGGCGTAAACAAACTGGAAGGACGGGAACTAATAGATTTCCCCGATCTGTAATTGGGTATGACAAGTACGTGGCTAGGTGTGACGGTGGAAGAACGCTTATTTTCAGGCTTTTTAGTGGAATTATTATTCATCGCTGAATACTCTGCTTTTTGTGCTGCGTTGGCAAGTTATCGGGACTTAGCTTAGACAACGGCTCGACAGAAATTACCGTGTCTTGGATGTTAGTGCTTTCCACTTCTCTCAATCGTAAGTGACATCTTACCTTACGCACTACTACGTTAGTTTGTGTTAGGACTTTATAGATTTCATGTGGTAGTACGGCTTATATTATTCCATGTAGCCACAACTTGTCAGACGTGCGGCTGAAGTTAAGGTACCACACCGGTGTGTTTAATGTAAACTTAACCAACGTTTTATTTTGTGAACTATTTTGTGATTTTAAACTCACGGTTAAAATAAAGTTTTGCTGCTGTTGCTTGAGTGGTAGTACTTAGCGTAATTCTATTGGATTTTATAAATGCGTTAATACTGTCTGTATTCCGAGACCATCCCTTCTCGCAGCCTTCTAGATTTTCTTAAAGTTCTTGACAAAAATTTCTGCTAAGCCGTTTACCCAGGGTGAATAACTAGGCCCTGTTTGGTGACGAATACCTTAGATTTTAGCCAATCTTGAAACAAACTCGAGCACCATTGAGGGCCGTTGTCTGCAACAAGTACGTCAATTAATCTGTATTCCGCAATGTGGGTATTCATAATACCTATTACTTTTTCAAACGTGATGGTTTTCATTTTGTGGACAAATGGGATTTTACTATGGGCGTCAACCATGATCAAAAACACGTAATTATCCACAGGGCCACAAAAATCAACGTGAAAATGGGCATTAGGCTTGAGAGGGTACTCCCAGGTGTGTTTAGGACCTGGTGATTGATTTTCCTTGAACTCTTGGCAGTTTACACAAGATTTTCCCTTACACTCAATAGCGGCGTCCATAGAAGGCCACCAGATCTTTGTTCGTGCGAGACCTTTTAACTTAACAATTCCTAGATGGGATCTATATAAGTCTTTTAGGACTTTTTCTGCAAAGCTGCAGGAATTATGACTGGGAATCCCCAAAGTAATGTATCTGACTCTACTGTTATTCCAGTTCGTCTAGTAAAGTATGGAAGTAAATCATGGTCGTCACAATGACTGGGCCAGCCATGGTGAACGTATCTAAATACTTTGCATAGAATCGGATCCCTATGACTTTCAGCAACTAATGTTTCATTTAAAACTGGTAAGTTTGAAATGGTTTCTAGTGCTAATACGTTGCACTGCTCCTCAGCCTGTTCAAATTCCTCAACATATGGGAGGGGGACACGTGACACCGCAACAGCTGTTACATTTTCCTTTCCAGGAATGTGCTGAAAATCATAGGAATACCCGTTCAGAAGGACTGCCCAACGCTGAACCCTCGCTGCTGCCGTTTGGGAATTCCTTTTTTTCCTTTTGGAGTTTCCAAAAATCCAAAGAAGAGCCTTTTGGTCGGATTGAAGGAAGAACTTTTGTCCATAAATGTATTTGTGAAATCTCTTCACCCCCCCCCAAGCTACACTTAAAGCTTCACGGTGAAAATTGCTATAACCTTGTTCTGCCTTTGTTAATTTTCTCGAGGCAAAAGCTATTGGTTCGCTCTCACCATTAGACATTATATGCATCAGGTTACAACCTACCCCATAAGGACTTGCGTTGCAGACAAGCTTAAGCTTCTTTTAAGGGCCATAATACACTAGTATCTTAGACTTACCAAAACATTCTTTTACTGTGTTTACTGCCTTGTCACAATCCTTCCCCCAGAGCCATTTAACTTTGGTGCTTAACAGCTTTGTCACTGGGGCAAGAATATGTGCCAGGTTAGGAAGATACTTTGAATAGTGGTTTATGAATGCTAAGAAACTTTGTAACTACTGTATGTTAGTGGGGTTAGGGGCGTTTGTAATGGCCTCAATAACCTCTGGCAGGGTGTGTAAACCTCAGCATTGACCATGTAACCAAGATACTTTAGTTCAGGCCGTGATAACTTGCATTTGTCAATACGAAGTTCAGCCCCGCATCTTGGAGTGCAGTCAAAAGTTGGTTTAACGATTCGTCATGAGATTTTCCCTTGCCACTGACCAAAATGTGGTCATAAAACGCCATGCACTTAGGAATTTTGTTAGTGACTTGCGTCATAACGCACTGGATTATTCCTGGACTTGAGGCAAGGCCTAAAGGCCCTCTAAGGCATCTGAAAAGTCCTAGTGGCATGTTAATCGTCAAAGCAGCTTGAGACTCCTTATCCAACTCAATTTGCAGGAACGCATCCTTCAGATCTATCAAACTAAAGGTATCACTGCCTGATAACTGACTAAATAACTGCAGCTGTGAGAATTGGGTAATGGTCCACCTTTAGCTGAGGATTAATGGTGGTTTTATAATCCTCTATGACACGTATGTCACTGTTCGGTTTATGAACTATGACCAGAGGAGTTGCCTATTCGGAAGTTTCCATAGCCTCCAGAATACCCAGTCCAACAAGGCGCTGAATTTCCTGGTTAACTCGTTCTTTTAATGCAAGGGGGACAGGGCGAACTCGGCGATATACCGGTCTCGCATCAGCCTTTAACTGTATTTTGGCTTTGTAATTTTTGAATTTTCCAAAGCCAGGGCCAAAAAGCTCTGGAAACCCCTCTTACCCCTTAGTGTTAACCACAGATGGGTTTAACTTAACTTTTTTAACCTGTTTAACTTTAGTTTGGAGATAAAAAAAAAGGCATTGTTTCCTACTCGAAAGACAGAAATCCAATCTTTGCCAAATAAATTTGACTTATAGTGTTTGGAAACCATAGCATCTAAATGCTCGGTTTGACCATTTACAGTTACTTTTAGGTTAACTAGAAACATTGCTAACTCCTCCCCTTCAGTGTACGAGTTTATAGCATATGGGCTATTTAGTAATGGCACATTAGAAAAGTATTTGTTGCACCACTCCATGGAGATTACTGTTCCATCTGCACCGGTATCTTGTTCCATTAGTAACTCAATTCCGTTCAAAGTGACTGGAATGTACCATTTAGATATTTTCATTTGGTTAATGACTACTCCATTGGTTTGATTTGAGTCTGAACCTTGTTCAGTTATGCTGCTCACTCTGGTGGTGTTATTTTGCAAGCGATATGCTTTTACGGACTCTAATTCACTAGTTGAATCATCAAACTGGTTATTAATGTCACTACCCTCAGTTTCAGAATCACTAAATTCGTTTTTGGTAGCCAGATTAACTTTTTTGCGGTAGCTGTACTTGTTTTTAGCCTTACTTTTGGGAGTAAAACTCTGAGTTGATTTTGAATATACTTTAGGTGCATTTACGCTAGGGCTTTTTATACAGACTACCTTTAGGTGTCCTTTGGTGTGACACCGGCCACAGATGTAATCTTTGTATTTACATCTAGACTTTACATGGCCATCGCATCTGCAGCAAAAACAAGTGATATCCAAACCGGTTTTAGGTCAAAACTTAGAAGTTTTGTTTCTTTTAGTGATATAATTTACTGATTTGATGGTTGAACGAATTTCTGCTTGGTCTGCCTCTGCAGATTCCAGAGACAGAGTAAGAGACACTGTTTCAGATAAACTTAAAGTTTTCTTTAAAAGCTCCATTTGTGTCCTTTCTGACAAAATTCCACCAATGAATCTATCTCTGATCATTTCATAATTAATGTTCTTAATTTTGTCAAAATCACAATGTTTAGTTAGAAGCTTAAGAGCTGAAACATATTGATTTAATGATTCCTCGACTTTTGAGCTCTTCTGAAGAATTTCATTCTTTCTGTCACTACAGAAAGAAGCGGCTCCAAATCATTTAGAATAGCATTAACTAATTCATCATACGAAAAATCTGTTGGAACCTATGGGGAAATAATGTTTAGAATTTTATCATACATCAACCTTCCCACTGATGCCATTAAAATATCCAATTTATCTGCATCAGCAACTTTCTTTGCTCTAAAGAAATAATCCGTACGTGTTGAGTATTTATCCCACGTATGACATTCACTATCAAACTCAACAAATAGGATAGATGGTTTTGCTACATGGTCTCAGTCTGTAACTTCAGCACTTTGGCTAAGCTTTAGGTCAATAATTAAACAATTAGTATTAACTACAACGTTCACTACGTTGTTTTGCAAAAGTAAAGTCTGTAGTGACAGCCACTACAGGTGGTACACAATTTCACCTGCAACTGATATACTTATGTCAACTAGTTATAAGCTGTAACAAATTACTAACAATTTAGCAAAATTAAATTACTAAAGCCACTGGACACTATAATTGAATTGCTTAACATCTAAGCCTAATTCCAAATTCATAGCCTACCGAATTTTACAATTTGCTTGCCCCAAAAGTTTCACTTAACTAGATAATTACGTGATAATTTACCTCACAGCCAGCCAGTGTAGAGAAAAGGCACATCGCTATGCTAAGGCCCAATTTATTTGCGTTTATTCTGTTTATCCTAATTATAGTAAGATAGGTGAAAACAGCCGGCGAGTTGCATCGGGACACAAACCTTGTACAAATTGTGCATTAGGAAAGCAATTTCTCTCACTGTTCTAGCAAATAAGGAATGAATTGTTTAAGTACAATTAAATTCGAACCACACAAAGTTCCACTCACTCAAACAACAGTTTTTAGATTTAGGATTTAAATTAATTCCCATACTGGGCACTAAACTATTTTGCCTAAATAGTGAAATTGCCAACTCACCAAATTGGAGCACTACAAATGGTTGGCAGGGGAATAATTACATTAAATCTTAAAATACTCCACTACGGTGGCTCGTCGCCATTGTGGACTGTCCGGGTAGGTAGCCTATTAACGTGGTGTTCCCCCAGTAGAGTAATGACTTTAACACAGCTTAATGCAAGCACAGAAATGGACATGTTTATTGGGCATCCCAGCCTTTTATATTGAATGTCATGTGACACATCTATGATCACGCGTCACATCTATGGTGATAAGTACAGATCAATATTACGTTAGTATCTATGGCACTCCTATTAGTATGTTAAGCTAGGTAGGGTTAACACAAGGGAAACAAGATTGCTAAATACTATGGCATCACAAGTGACGACACCACAACATCCGTTCGACAATGAAGAATATGCGTGCTTCAAAGATCGACTGCCCAATTGTTTCAAGGATTATAACTTTTCTCTGACACAAATACAGGCACTTTGACATAGAGAATATGAAATGGCAATACTCAAGAATTTCAGCGATCTTGTACCATTCCTCGTGTCGTTGCGTGCGGCCATACACTCATTGCTAATTGTTTGCCTGGACCAGATGGTCAATTAAAAACCACAGTTATGCTTATGTGTCGAGTTCTTTATGGATCTGACGTTTATCGATACGTAATTTTGGACCCGCTACACCGAGCTGTATAATCAGAATGATGTTCCCGCTCTGTTAGAAGAGTCGTTCTAAAAAAATGCAGGAGACGATTGCCACTTTTGCCAGGTGGGTTAGTTGATGGGCCATATCCCCATAACCAATTTAATTATCAGAGAGGCTGAGTACCAACCGCTGCGAGCTTCGGCTTATATTCCTCTACCGTACAATTTCAAGCATAAGCCGGGCATGATTGTGAACGTAAAAAATGTAAACGATCAAAAGTCCTTTCTGTACTCGGTATTTGCGGCAGGTTGGGAACTGACGAGGGTTAACCCCGAAGACTACAAAGAGTTAGTAGAATAACTCGACGTTAGATCTCTATCCTACCCCCACGAAGCTCGGTGAACTCTGTAAATTTGAAAAAGTGAATGATCTTTCGATCAAGATCATCAGTTTTACGAAAAAGACACTTTGCATCTGCTTAGAGTTTCTCAGAATCATGACGGAAAGCCCATCGATCTTCTCTTGTTAACCTCCAAGGACAAAACCCACTACTGCACCATAACGGACGTCGCTGCTTTTTAATGCTAGCGAGGTTCGGGCACTCATACAAAGTTCTATTGGCAAAACTGTTTCGCGGTATTTGGGAAACAATGGATGCTCACCACCCATCGAAACAAATGCATCAAGATTAATCCCGTGCAACCACTTCGATTTAAGATGCTGGGAGAAAATTTTCTCCACTTCAACATTTCAACCGACAAAACCCCTTCCCCGCATCATTTATGCCGACTTTGAGTGTCGCCTTCGACCCATCTCCACCATTCAACCAAGTCCTTTGATGAGAAAGAGGCAAAAGCTTACAGTAATCTACTGAAAAAACTACAACACCCAATCTCACCCTAGCCGAGCGAGTTAGTTTCGATGCATCCAACGTATGTCGTTATTGCAGAAAACACTTCCTCATTTTTTGTTGAAGAACAACCCTCACACTAAGGGTAGGGATCACTGCCATATTAGTGGAAAATTTAGAGAAGCCGCTCACTCACAGTGTAATCTTAGCTCACAAGAATGAAGAACCATACCCGTTGTATTACACAATCTAGAAGGTTATGATATGCACCTTCTAGTACCCGCCCTGCACATATTCAAGGAAAAGTCGACGTTATCAGTCGGAACGCAGAGCGGTTTGAGAGTTTGATGATCACGGGGTTAAAGAGCAGGATTAGTTTTCGATTTAAAGAACAGCTTGGATTTCTTGAACGTTTCCCTTGATACTGCGGTCGCGAACTGCAAAGGCAACGGGTTCCCTATTCTCGAGGCAGCTTTGGACTCGGGGTTAAAATCTGCGTGGTTCGGTGAAGGAATGACTAAAGAGAATACTATAGATATCCTGATCAGGAAAGTTGTTTATCCGTACAAGTTCGCGAGAGATACGTTCGTATTTTATAAGGAAGATCTTCCATTTCGAGGAGCATTTTTTCTCATTTGAAAGAAGAGTAGTTGGTTGGGAGGAGTACATCTGAGCTCTTAACCTCTGGCTCAAGTTGAGAGTTAACAAATTCGGTTCCTACTACGAGATTTAAAAATATAATCTATGTTTTCCTCCTCGTAGACATTTTCGAAGACTTCCAAAAGCTGTGCCTCTGGAACAATAAACTAGATCCATGTTACTACATCTCTACCCCGGGTTTCAGTTGGTCATCACTCTTGAGAATGCACAAACCGAAATTAGAACTTTCACTCACGTCAGTAAACACAATATAGTAATTTCTGGCATCCGTAGCAGGATTTCGTTTATATGTAACAGGTTCTCCGAAGCTAATAACAAATACGTGCCCGGTTTCAACCCTCACGAACCTTCCCTATACATTATATACCTGGACATAAACAACTTGTACGGTTTTTCCATGGGCACTCTTCTTCCCTACAATGAGTTCTGGTACTTGATGAAAGACGAAATCAGAGCTTTCAACGTAGACGCCGTGCCAGATGATGCGCTATCGGGTATATACTCAAAGTAGACCTGGAGTACCCTAGCAAACTGCAATTGCGTGCTGTGCAATCCAGTACTGCTTGGTCCATGGTTTTTGGGCCAGAATTGCGAGTTGGTAGACGGGTAATAGTGATTGCCGCGATAGGCTCCAGCAGTTCTGTCAGGAAAGAGCCTTTGAAATACCCTGCGTCTTGAGGCTTGGGCTTGAGGCTTGAGGCTTAAGGCTTGGGGCTTGAGGCTTGGGCTTGGGCTTGAGGCTTGCTCTGAGGATGGCAGTGGCCCCTTGGCTTGTCACAAGTGGCATTTTCATTTTCACTCTAGCGTCTCTCCCGAAGGGTTCCACTCTACCAGCAAGGTACTTGCAGAATTCTGGCAGCTGTGTTCTCAGTACGCCGGTTATCAGGGGCTGTTTACTGATGGGTCGAAGTCAGACGTTGGCGTGGCATGTGCTTGCGTGTGTAAGGGAGTAACGGTTGCCCATGGCCTTCCATCAGGCTATTCTGTGCTTTCTGCAGAGCTTTTGGCTCTCGGTTTGGCGGTAGAATAGATCCTTGACCTTAAGGGCACTCATTTCATTATCTTTAGTGATTCCATGAGTGCCCTGGAGTCTTTGGCGAATTACAATCCTCGCAACCCCTTGACACAACGTGTCCAAGCTTTGCTTTCCCGCTTGCCTGGCTAGCGGAAAACCGTGCTTTACTGCTGGATCCCGGGCCATGTTGGGATAAGTGGCAATGAGCAAGTTGATTCTGCAGCGAAAGGGGCCCTTTTGGCCTTCTTGGAAGCGATCTCAGCCTTGTTCCCTCAGACGCCTTTCCAACTCTACGTCTAAGGTTAAATGCTTTTTGGCAAACCTTGTGGGACAGACAGGAAGGTAATAACTATTAAAGGCACTGTCGAGGATTGGCACTCGGTGTGTCGCCGTAGTCGCTGTGAGGAGGTAGTGTTGGCCCGTTTGCGCATTGGTCACTCCCGACTTACTCACTGTTTTCTTTTGCGGGGGGGGTTGACCCTCCTGATGTTATTGGTGTCGATGGCCACTTATGGTCCGGCACTTCCTTGTTGATTGTCGCCATCTTGATGGTGTTCGTAGTCATTTCTATCTTCCGCATGACAT
Source organism: Lithobius niger (assembly GCA_023313725.1). Taxonomy (NCBI): domain Eukaryota; kingdom Metazoa; phylum Arthropoda; class Chilopoda; order Lithobiomorpha; family Lithobiidae; genus Lithobius; species Lithobius niger. Next base: position 43,936 of record JAHWFP010124387.1, on the reverse strand, counting down.
TTCGCGTCAGTTTAGCGATAAGTCTTTCCTCCGGTGTTTTTCAATTCTTGCAGGAGGTACAGATGTATGACAAGAATTAGATTAGGGGTTTGAATAATATCTCTGTAATGTGTGGTGCAGTGGCAAGCCGGACCACTGCACTGTGACTGAGGTTGGCGCTAATGACCAAGTTGTCGACTCGCCATTAAGCCTCAATCCCCCCCTAGCAAACTGTACGATGACCATAATGATTACCTGTTACCTCCCTGTAATATCGAGATTGGGGATGAACTCGTTTCCCCCTACGCGAAAAAAACTGGCTAAAGATATACAGGGTGTTTCAAACAAATGACTACATGTCGAATTATTTAAAGTCCAACAACCATTCCCCATCATTATAATCTTTATTCCTGACCTCAGGAAAGAAAGCTTTTATTTGCATTTCAAATAGGAACGCAAAAGGTAACAAATGCATGTGACAGCCCTGGTCAGTTGGGGGTACCAAAACAGACAATATAAGCCCGTAATTAGATTTCAATTAAAAAGAAGAAAAAACATTTAATTGGATATCAAGCAAAATAGCTAAAAATAAAGGCTTTTACAGTATTTGGATTCCAAGTAAAAACACAAAAGGAAAAAACGCATGTGGCAACCCTGGTTGTTGGGGGGGGGGGGGGGGGGGGGCAACCACAAAAAAAAAAAAAAAAAGCCCATAATTAGATTTCAAGTAAAAAGAAATAAAAACATTTATTTGGTCATCAAGTAAAATAGCTAAAATAAAGGCTTTTACAGTATTTGGATTCCAAATAACAACGCAAAAGGAAAAACGCATGTGGTAACCCTGGATGATGGGGGAAGACACTTGTACGGTGGCAGTGCAACGCAGCTTTGCGGCTTCTTATCCCTGATACCCTGTAGAAATCGAATCGCCAAATCAGGGTAGTAGCCAGGAAATATTATATACCCCACACTAGAATTAAAATGAAGAGAGCTCCCCACCCCCGGCTCCACAAAAAATAAAGAAAAGAAAATCCCGTTCTCCACAATTAACAAATACCTTACCAACAGAAACAATTGCAAGTAAATTTAAAGTGGAATTGTAAATAAAAAAAATAAAAATTAAAGCAAATCCCTGTTAAACTAAATTTTATTTTAAACATACTTTTTTCTGTCGAGCGTAATGTAACCATACGTGAACTAGGAAAAAGGTCTATCCTTCACGACAGTGAGGCAGAGGATGGCGCTTCGTTTCCATTGAAATTGTATTTATTTTTTAATACCGTTAGGCTTGTTTTTTAACATTACTAGTTTAATTTGTTTACCACTTTCTTTTTAAATTAACAATCAGCACGATTTATTTTGCGACTACGTGTTCAACAATTTAACTCTGCTCCTAAAGATGACATTTAGTAATAATGTACCCATTTTATCTTGTTGGGCTCATAATTTAGTTGTTAGCTAGCAAACAAATTTTATACGTAATCATTAACTGCTTTCAAACTGTAAGCTTTATGCATAAACAGGCCATTTTCACGTCTCTTAGGCCTACAGGTACTAGAAAGAATGCTCTTTCATTTGAAACCTTAACCGTTCTACGCTTCATGGTTCTCTGGAAATGAACTTAGCATGAGTTTGTAAACAAAAATCAACGCTATAGGCCACTATAAAGGCCTCATCACGTTTCGTGCTCGTTGGCCCAGTAGGCAAAACCCCGCATTCAGGGGCTGCGGGGGTTCAGGCTACGGCTCTGCACCCAATGTACATACTGAATTAACAACTATCCAGTATTCACATCTAATCGCCACACCACTTGCTGCACAAAAGGCCTAGTAACGTTATCCGTCAGGAGTTCCCATTTTACAGTACTGTACTTACTGTAATTGGCTGAGTTTAATTATCGATTTAGTAACCTTGGTTAATGCTGCGTGTTGCCCTTCAGCTGTACTGCCGTTGCACGCAAAGTTGTAAGTCATGTGACCTGATGACCCCAGGGTATGCACTATTGTGTGATGTGTAGTATACTGTAGTACTGGTTGGACCGTACACTTGAACGTGCTAGTAGTTAGGTGCGTACAACCTGATAAGTTTCATTCGATGCAGTTTGATCTTTTTGTATTCGCTTCGTTCGATACTACTCGTTCTTTTTGTATTTCATAACGACATGCCATGCATGAACCTACACCAACCCATCAATATTATTAAATGGTATTACCAAAACGATATGATATCAGACGTTTTGGTGAGGTGGCAGGCTATGTATCTTCAGCCACCTCCATGCCAGTCTACAGTGGCACATTTGGTGGTGAAATTTGAAACCACAGGTCCTGTGGAAATTAACGTAGGAGCCATTCTGGGCGTCAACGAACGGCAGGAGCGATTGAAAATGCAGCCGAAATCAACAACGCATTGCTTGACGAACCAACGACGTACCAGCGTCAGTTGGAACGGCAAACGGCTGTGTCACTACCTTCAGTTAATAGGCTGATTAAGGACGTAGTCTTGAAGGTGTACCATCCACGGCGTATCCATGCCTAAACGAAGATGATCTCGATCGACGCATTCAGATCTGTGAGGAATTCCTAGATTTCCTTGCAGAAGATCCACAGAAAGTGTAACGGATATTATACTCCAATGAAGCCAAGTTTCATCTGAATGGCAGAGTTAATCGTCACAACTGCTTATTTTACAGTGATGACAACCCACACATAACTATGGTAGCATTCATGCCGTCACCTGGCATCAGTGTTTTGGGAGGTATATGGGGTGGGGTGGGGTCATTGGACCATTTTTCCTTGATGGAACAATGAACGGTGCAGTATATCGTCAGCTGCTGGAAGCCAGGATTCTGCCAGCTATACGGGAAAAGGGCCCCGCAGATAATATTGTGCATCACCGCACAACGTAACACAGGTGCGAGACCTTCTTGATGACCAATTTCCCAACAGCAGGATTGGTAGAAGAGGTGCGATGGAATGGCCCGCGCTTTCACACGATCTGGCGCCTATGGACTTTAGTGTGTGGGGAATAGTACAGAATTTGGTGTACATTCAACCAGCCCAGGATATTGCAATACTGCAGGTTCTCATTACTGCTACATTTGAGACATTTACTCCTAACTTATGCAGGAGAATATGCTTAGGTGTGGAAAGCAGATGTGATGAGTGTATCATTGATGGAGGAGGACAGTTCGATCACCTTCATTCGTGATAATCACTTGGAACATCTTTCTTTGTCCAAATACTCTAAATGCATTTATTTTAGCTATTTTATTTGAAGGACAAATAAATGCTTTATTGTTTCTTTCTATTTGAAATTAAAAAATAAATGCACATATCGTTTGTTTTGGTCCCCCCCCCCCACCATCGAGGGTTGCTACATGCATTTGTTCCTTTGCGTTTTTATTTGGAATCCAAAAACTGTAATAGCCTTTATTTATCTATTTTGTTTGATGGCCAAATAAATGTTTTTTTTTAATTTTTACTTTAAATCTAATGATGGGCTTTTTTTTTATTGTTTGTGTTGCCCCCCCTCCCACCACCAACCAGGGTTCTCACATGCTTTTGTTACCTTTGCGTTCTTTTTTGAAAAGCAAATAAAAGCTTTGTTTCCTGAGGTCAGGAATAACTTTCATGATATATTTACTGAGGTTGGGTTATAACAACGGGGAATGGTTGTAGGACTTAGAAAAATTCGACATCGACGTGTAGCATTTTTTTTTAAACACCCTGTAGATCGCGAGATCAGGTTGTCCTCTAAGCTCGCTCCAAATCTGCACAAGAAGAAGTACGTTCTCCACTGCCGGAATTTGAAATTTACCTCTGTCACAGATTAGTTCTTCATCATATCCAAAGGGTCTTGGCTTTTAACCAGAAACCTTGGATGGAAAACTATATAAATTTCAATACCGCTAAAAGACAACAATCAACCACGAAAAGAAGTACTTCAAGCTGTTAAATAATTCAGTGTTGGGCAAGACCCTGGAAGACAAACAAAATCGGCTCTCTGTGAAATTGTGCATTAATGCTAAGAGAGCCGTTAAATACACTTCCCAACCTCACGCGGATTCTTTCAGGATCTTGAACAAACACTTGGTGCAGATTAACCGCCGAGCTAGAAGCATTTGCTGCAACCTGCCCACGTTCTCCGAATTCAGCGTTCTAGAACTAAAAATTGTTCATGTTCGAGTCCATTGCGAATACATTCGACCCAGGTATGGTGATCGTTTCAGGCTCCTATTTACAGATACCGAAAGCCTATGCTACCAGATCGCAACAGAAGATGTGTATGAGGACATGCTTTGGGATCGAGAGCACGTCAACATGAGTAATTATCCCCGCAATCACAGACTTTTTTCCGACATGAACAAATCAGTCCTAGGTAAAATAAAGGACGAGATGGAGGGTGTCCCCATCTTAGGATTTGTAGGGTTACGGTCGAAAATGTATGTGATAAAATCTTTCACAACAGAAACTAAGAAAAAAGCTAAGGTGATTAAAAAAGCATTCGTGAAAAAAACACCTGATCTTCGAGGACTATGAATCAGTTATAAAAACACCAAGATCCCGGGTAAGGGAGTTTGGACAAAAATATCTAGCGCGGAACACGAAGTGAGCACCATTAAGGTTTCGAAACCCCTCCTATCAACTACCTTTATCTTGGATAACTGTGTTTATACATTAGCTATTCGTATCATCGATTCGGGCACTTGGAAAGAATACGTAGACGATTTCGATTCGGACGTCGATATTTTCAGCGATTAGGAGAAGGAGGTGAAATAATTGCTCGTATCGAATCAAATGAGAAGAAATGACCAACTGAACGAATAAAATAAAGAAGAAGAGAGGGAGATAGTTGGAGGATTCAGCCACTTGGGAGAACGAGAGAAAAGTTAGGTGGAGAATGTTGGAAATGGAAAGACAGGCTGCGATTTGCCCGGAGGGGAAAAAAGCTAGATTAGAGAAGAAAGCTATTAGTAGGAAAAAGAGTCTCGAAAGAAAAACGGAAGAGCGGAAGAAATGTAGACTAGAGAAACAAGCCTCTAGAATGAAAAAGAGTCGTGCGCTCAAAAAGAGCTCGTAAAGTCGAGATTAATGAATCTTGGATGCAAGTTGGCAGCTTACTTCTGTTAACAAATCATTTTGCTTACCCGGAATGTGTTATTCTTCATTCTATTCTATTCTTCATTTCTATTCTTCTTTAAAAACCATGGCAGAACAATATGAAAAAATAGTTACATTTGCGTGCAAAAATTGTTTGTTAGAATTCACTTTGAAAGCACTTTAGATAGTCGTGAAAACTTTGTTAGTAAAATTTTGCAAATGCTCTTTATCAAAAATTTTCTTAACTTTAGAAATTATGACTTTATTTCCTACAGCAAATTTGGGCTTTTTGGACGATTGTTTTCATTTAATTCTCAGCAACAATTCAAGATGTCTGGGTACATCTATCTGTTTTAGTATAGTTGCAGAGTGAACTGTGTCATTGTACCGTGAAACTAGCTTGTCATTAATGTATATCCTCTGGTATGTTCCCTGCCTGGTGAATCGTTTCCACATTTGAGTTTTCAGCATTCTGTTGAAACGTCCTACAATGCTAGCTTTCTTCTCAGAGTGGGTAGAGTACATGGTGATGTTGTACTCTGAAATCTCTCTCTGTTGTGCTTTGAAATCTTTATTGTAGAATTCACTACCTAAATCAACTTGTACGTTTGTATGGGGGGTCATTCCTTCGAGTCTTTTTAAACGCTTCCGTAACGTCTAAACCGGTTTTAGATTTAAGAGGAATGGCCCAAAAAAATGGACATGACATTAATGCAAGTCGGTAGGTAGTTAAATCATTTATCTGCGTTAGAGTTAGGTATTATTTCCACCAAGTCAGCCTGCAATAAATCGTTCAGAGTCAGCACAATCACTTTCCGCCTCGGAAAATATTTCCGCGTCGGTTTGTGGTGTTTGTTTACAAGTTGATCCATTTCTGTTTTTTCCACCTATTACGAACTTGAATTTTGTCATCAACATTTTTTTCTTTCCAAGAGAGTGAAGGACCTTTACATACTTTTTTAGCTTTAGATATAAGAATTTCATCGACAACATGCCGTTCGTTTAAATCCGAGCTTTTCGAGTAAGTGATATCGTGTTCTTTGAACACCTCATACTGTTTATTCCTTCCAAGGTCCCCTCTAGCTAATCTCCCGTTTAGTTTGGTTCCTGGCCCACAGTATTGATATCTGGATAAATGCACTTCTACCGGTAAATTGTCTATGATTTTATTTACGATTCCTTTCCTAGACTTGACGAAGGAAACTTTTTTGGTCCCACACACATCGCAGAACACAATTTCCATTTGTCTGTTATTTTTTTAATCAAAAAATGGGGGTTCGGGTTGGTTAAACATATGGAGTTTACATTTCATGCAGTACTTCATCTTGATCGCTTTCCTTTTTTACTATGAAACATTTATTTCATTGTAAACCTAAATTCTGAGAGGCAATATTTTTTTCATGAGCGGCGATGACGCGTCGTTTCTCCAATTCTGGTAAAATTTCTATCATCTCATCCCTATCACCATCGTGCCCCACACATGTGAATCCGTACAAAAGCCACAATCTGCTGACCAGGTTTTTAGGATAGTCATGGTACTTGTAATCTACCGTTCTAGCATACCCGTTTTTTTACTATTCTGGTGCCCTTTTTCTTCGTTTTCATATAGTCCCAAATAGGAGCTATTATTGATCCATACTTGGCACCACGATTAGGCTTGAGTTTTCAAGTACCCAGTTCATGTTTTGATAGATAGCGTTAGTATTATTCAAAAGAAACGTGTAGATGCCTTGGCATCGGGAGAATATGAAGTTTCTTTCAAATCTTTAAAAACCAGCAAACTCCAAAGTCCTTGTATTCCTAAATACTGATTACCACCGACCACTATGTCAATCTCGAATATTTTTACGGATATATTGGTGATGCTCCTTTCTCCAGTTTTCATGTCGTATTGCAGTCAAAGAGAGGAACAGTCTCTTTGGGATTTTCGAAAAATTTAGGAAGGAAATGTTTAGCCATTTGCCCTACGGCTTGCCCCGGTAACAGATTATCGAAGGATCTGAGAGTGGGATAATTTATAATTTCTGGAGGTGTCGAAATGCGTCTCTTTTGAACTGCCGAAAGCACAGGGGTGAATTTCGGCTTTGTACTGGTAGATGCATATTTGGTTTGCATAACTGGAGCCAGAGTTGCATATTCAGTTAAATTGGGAGAATCTCGCGCTGTCGGAGTCGAATGGTCGACAAAACTGGGAGGTGTTGGCAATTCAAACTTTTCGGTATCGTGCATTGTTCCCTCAGTTTACCACCCTTCCTCTTCATCCTTCTCCTCAGATTTAAAGTTTTTTACGGGAGTAATAATTTGTTTACGTTTCGCTCGTTTTTTAGTTAGCAAGCCAGCAACTACATTTAAAGGACTCGCTGCGGGTGTTGGTTTCATGGCGGTTGGCTTCAAAGTACTGACAAAGGGTTAAAAAAATTCTTGTAAAGATTCTTCTTGCACTCGATTGACCAACCGTTGATCCAACAATTTTTTCTTTGAACGTTTTTTTTTTAGTTTTACGATTTCAAGTTTCGTTTCCATGTTCTTTTTTCTTTTGGCTTCTTTTTTTTACGGAACGAAAATAAACGTTTGTTACGATCCTCACTTAGCGTTTTATGGATCTATAAAAACCCATTTGGATCGTCCCAAAATGTTCTACACAACGTTTTAAAATCTGGAAATTCCAGGTCCGACTCAACGTGATTTTCGTACACATGTTTTAGGTTTAAATCATGCATTGGAAATACGATTAATAAATTATCATTATCTCTAACCACTTGTTTGGAAATTCTGGTGAAAGACTGACTACAATAAAAAACGTCGGCACTAGAATGACGTCCTTGAGCGAAGTAACGTTTTATGTTTTTTTACTGTCCAAAAGAATATTGTCAAAAACCACAAGAACTGAATTGTCTCCTTCCATATCTCTGCTCTCCGACGAGTTGGCTTCTGTCATTTCAATATCGAAAATAATGCTTTGTTCCAATATGGGTCGGATGGGAATTTTTATGCTAAAAAGAAATAAATTAAGTACGTGGCTTTCCCCGACAAGCCACTGATGCAGCTACAAAAGTGTAAGTTGACAGTTACTGTTTGTTACAGGACGATCAAAAAGTATACTTCAACGCTACGAATAAAGCGATTAGGAATCTAAGCGAACCTACTTTACCGAGGGATGCTGTTACTAAGTTATTCGTTGACAACAATTGCTTGTTACAAGACGACCAGAAAGAATACTTCAATGCAGCGAACAAACAGATTAATAATCTAAGTGAACCTACTTTGCCCAGTGACGCGGCTATGAAGAAATTCGTGCGTGAAAACTGTTTCATGATAATCAGTTTCAACACACAAAGCCCTTTGGAAAAATCAGGCGATAGGTTCATTAATTCCGGTGCTCTTTCAAGCTTCCTATGTACAAGTTCTGTTTTAATTCGTAAAACAATTTTATACTGCAGCGATCCGAGCGTAGCACTCATTGTTAGATGTAAAGTAGGAAGGAGAGATTGCTACATTACTGAACTAAAGGAGGAGCATTCAACAACTACCGATTTCGAAATTACCTACAAAATAGAAAAAGATTTGTCAAGTGTAAATGCAGTTGAAGCTTTTCATCCAGAAGACATATTTTCAGTTAGATTTGCAAGTAACTTTTTAATAGATGACTCGTCTCCTCCTATCTAAAACAGCTTCGTAATTATGAGCATAAGAGAAGGCACTTAGGAAAAATAGGCAAAAGTGTCCGCACCAAATTTGATCAAAGTTTTGTACACATTTGTAATTGTATTGAATTCTCGGTCCCATGTAGTTAGCCACGGACTGGGGAGGTTCGATGTTGCCAAAACTATTGACATAACATCTATTTAAATCAAAATTCGTTAAAGGTTTATTAAAATCGATTAGGCCTTGGGTGGTCTTAAGTAAAGACCTTAGCCACGAGATATTTTTTACTCTTCGTTTCTTCTTCTTCAACCCCGAACCCTCCATCTTCTTGTTATGTCTTACCATCTCGTTTAGTACCTTAAGATCATTTTGGCTCTTTTTTACTGTGGCAGCAATACCGGTTTAAGATGGGTCCGAGTAATGCTAACAATGGTAGAAGCCCACCTTGTTTCCTGATCATTCTTCTTTTCACGAACAACCTGCTCCGTTTTTTCCACATCTTACTTCTTTTCACTTTGATTCCCATTTTCTTTTTTATATATAATAATTAATCACTTCGACTTTACCTTTATCCAATTTCAAACTTATTTTTCTATCTCCAATCAACAACGCGTGGCACATTGTGTTAGCTGGATCCACGGCGTTAAACTTCAATTTCAGTTGCACGTTGACTATATCGGACTCAAGTCTCCCCAACTGCTTGGAACAATCCGAAACCACTACAGGATATGCCTTTTTAAACTGCACCGAATCAATGCACAAGTCCCCGACATCGTACAAAGCACTCCTGAGCCATTCTATACAAGATCGAGTATTCTCCACTAGCATAGGTCCAAGAATGGGTAACGTTTGAAAATTAAAGTTACGTGAGCATCTTGAGCATCATATGATCGAATACCACAGGATTTTTAGTTTGAGCGTATGTTCTATCAGTCTGCAAAGATAGAATTACCCACCTGGATTTTTCGACTGCTGAAGTAGTGATCACACGCCAGGTGAAACTAGTGCTCTGAGGCAGTTCACAACTATCATAATGTCAGTGTCCAAAACCTAAGTCCACGTTAATCCTACCATCTATGTAGCTAAAATGTCTGAGCTCTTGTTTGTCAGATGTCATTACGTGCAGCACGTGCCATGAAACACTGCTTAATTCGACTTTCCCAACAGCTGATGCAGCTGCCCTGAACATTGCATCGTCATTGCTCGCCCTAGACAACGTCAGGATATGCTTGGCTTCGTAGAGCACCTTGTAATAATTTTCGAAAAATCCCATGCAGTGTTTTAAAGGAATGGTGAATAAAAAGCTTCCTTTAGGATTCGGCTCCTTCACGATGGTGGAATACCGTAATTTGAATCCGTTGTTATTGTACAAACTGGCCTTGGAAGATTCTGCAGCATCTAATGCCCAGCAATTCCCTAACAACGACACGTTATTGCTCGAGCTGTACGTGAGGATACCTTTAATGAGAGTCCCATAATCGGTATAATTTAACTCGTCCATAGCTTATCCCCAAATGATATTTAATGCTGAAAAACAGGTATATGGGACCATTATTAGCGAGAGACATTACGTCCGTGTCACCAAAACTACTACCATCACTCTTCAGTAACCTACTTTTAATCAAAAGATAACTATTTGCAATGTGTAGGAACAAGTCCTGGTTTTGATTACAATTCTCATTTCAGAATTGACGCTGCTAGGTTGGTTCCTACTATCGGATTATATTCGTGAAATGCATAGCTTTTTGAAAGAAAATTAATTTCCATACACTACGGACCAATCTTGAGTGTATTGACTGGAACTTACTGCTTGGTATCCATGAAACCACAAATGCTAAGTGGATCGCGTTTCAAAATTTAATGAGAGTCCTATCCGAAAAATCGTGGACTTATCGTAGAATTAATAAGAACCCAAGACCGTTTACTACTAGGGAAATTAGGAAACAGTTAATTAATAAAAAGAAACTCTGGAAATGCTTGCGGTCAAATAGAAATAAGACAACTCTCATTCAATATAACACCTGTGCTAAATTAATTAAATCACTCTGTAGAGCACACATGATAAACTGTAAAATAAAGTCATTCTTGACGGTAATGTTAGTTCACTGTATAAGCATATCAGGAACAAAACTCAAACTCATTCTAAGATACCACCTCTTTATTTTGATGGGAAACTACTGAGTAACACTCTGGATAAAGGTGATGTGTTAAACAAAACTTTCTATAATAACTCCGTTCATGATAATTACGTAAACCCGTCTTCAGAAAGTGAAAACCACTTCTTCGTATAACCAATTCCTTGTGTCAATGTACTTATTTTAACACGTCGAACTGTACATAAACATTTGACTGACCTTAAAAACAGCCATGCTGTCTGTCCTGATGGTTTTCTTCATTCTTCTATAAGTCTCTTGTATCCGTGCTGTCTGAACCGCTCATTTTGATTCTGTGATCGTCGATTGAATTGGACACTGAACCAAATGATTGGCGATTGACATGGGTTACCCCTATATTTAAAAAAGGAAACACATCTGATCCAGCAAACTACTGTTCATTCTCATTAACTTGCATCCCCTGTCGTTTACTAGAACGTTTTAATAAATTTAAGCTAATCCCAGATGATCAGTTTGGCTTCCTACCAGGTCGCTCAACGACTTCTCAATTACTCCAATGTTTAAACAACTGGACAAAATCAACCGAGGAGGGTATGCCGGTCGATCTTATCTGTATTGACTTTGCCAAAGCTTTTGATTCGGTCTTACATTCAAAACTACTTTTTAAACTACAAAAGTTAGGCATTGGTAGGAAAATATTATGTTGCATAAGAAACTTTCTTAGCTTTCGGTCCCTGTCAGTGGTAATGGCAGATTCAGTTTCGGAACCAGGTTTAGTTAGCAGTGGTGTTCCACAAGGATCTGTGTTGGGACCGTTACTGTTTGCTATTTTTATCGCTGACTTGAACACCCAAGGTGATAGTGTAAAGATGCCCACATTTGCGGATGATGTAAAGGTCTATCGGGGTGTGGGTAACCAGCTGGATTCTGCTCTCCTCCAATTGGCAGTGATGATGTGAATAGTTTGTCTTTAAAATGGCAGCTTCCCATAAATATCTTTAAAAACCTGGTGCTTTCATTACGGAAAAAAAATCAAAATTTTCATTCTGAAATTGATAATACCATTTTGAACACTGAAGACAACATTAAGATATGGAAGTCCACTTAACTTCGAACCTTAAATCTTCAACCCATTGTAACCAGATCACCTTTAAGGCAAAACGGATGGGCTATTTGAATAAACGTTGCTTTAGCTCTGGTGATGTGTTAACATTGGTCAGGGCCTATAAAGTCTATGTTAGACCAATTGTAGAGTATGCATGCCAGGTCTAGTCCCCACACCTTGTCAAAGATATAATGAAAATTGAATCAGTGCAGAGGTCATTTACAAAAACTCTACAGGGTTGTCACAATCTGCCTTACCAACAAAGTCTTAAGTATCTTCACCTTCAGTCCCTTGAATATAGGCATCTAATAGCGGACCTATGTTTAACTTTGTGTATTTTGCGTGGGTTTACCGACATGGACCCTTCTCACTTTTTTAATGTTCGTGGAAATAGCTGTACCAGAGGTCACTGCTATAAACTAACTGTTACAAAGACTAAATTAGATTGCACTGAGTACATTTTTGCAAACCGCATTGTTGGCCCATGGAACTCGTTGCAATTCAAGCTAGTGACTGCTGTTGACATACGCCAGTTCAGGTCCGGTCTCCGTATGCTAGATTTGTCTGTCTACCTCAGGTGTTTTTAACGTTTAGCATTTAGCATCTTTTATTCGGCTCTGTTTGTAACAATAGCATTCGCCCTCCGACTTGGCAAATTATTTATTTGCTACGTATTGCTTTTCCTATTTTTAATAATTTGGGATAGATGTAGCTTATCCAATGAGATCCCATTCTATATTCCTTTTGCCTGTTTTTATTATTATTGTTATTTTTTATTTTTTTATTATCTTTATTAGGATTGACAATTGGTTTTGGCTAAGCTTTAAACTGTGATGCATTTTATTTATTTTTATTTTTTTATTTTTTATTTCTTTGAATTATATTTTATTATATTTATCTAATGTTGACATACCCGGCTTTTCCCTACATTTGTCCCTTACGTTTGGCGATGCCATTGGAGACCATTGTGTACCTGGTAGGTCTAACCTAGGTGGTAAGGAATTCGTGACCCCAACCTAATACCATACACCCTTCAACTGCAGCCGAGCCATCATCTTCGTTCAAACTTTTAAACTCTTAAACTTTTGTAATTATTAATTTTTTGTTTTAACATCGGATGGCAGTTAGTGACCATCTGTTCCTTGACATTCTGGTTGTATTTGCAACAAATTTATATATTATTATATAATTATATTATAGCTCTCCACAGAGAAATCATGCTGCAAAGATTCGTTTATATAGAGGTAATCTTCCATTAAACTAATCTTCTTGCTCTTGTTAGAAATTTGATGACTGCTCTGTTTTTTGTCGTTAGTTTATTATCTCTGATGAATCTTCTTCCGATTATTATTTTTTTTTGAATACCAACATTCTTGTTTAATATTCACAAGATTATTTTTTAGACCGCAATGAAGTCTGCCGGTGAGTTTCCCCGTTTAAATTTATTATCTTGTTATCTTGAGAAGTTAACAAAATACCAATGTTACGAATCTTGTCGGTAGTTACGGGAAGATAAATTAAATTTTGAGGAGTAGTTATCATTTTATAACCTGGCGGTGCACTCCCGGATAGAAAGCGTATATGCAAGGTTGAGTGTTGTCATTCACGTAGGAAGACCCGATTATGTTGGTATGAACGAAAATTGTATTGAGCCCCATTATGTCCACAGATTTTTTACCTTCCTGAGTTTTAGTATAAACTCCCTGAAGGAACCCCAGAAGAGTCCCTAGGCTATTATCCACCAGAAACGAAACACCATAGACCTGATTATTTATAACCAAGTTGTCTTTAAGGTGTTGTGGTTTGGCGGTAAAACGATTGCGTTTTTTTTCGTGACCACTTTGTTCCAACATAGACTGTATAAAATTATTCAAGTTCGAAATTTCTAAGCACCTAGAATCACCTCCACCATGATCCAGTTCGCACCACCATCGATGGTGTACGAAAATTCGTTAATGCCCACGTGTACGTTGAAAATGCTGCAATATCTATCCAATGAGACGAGTGCTATTTCATACTCTTTTTTAGGGTTTAAGTATATCGGTATTTTTAAGTTACAGCTTAGTTCCGCACCTACGCCAGTCAGAATGCTTGAACTCGAATCCATGACTATTTTTTTAATAATCTAGTTACATTTTGAGGGGTACTTCGGGCAATAACCTGCCACACACCTCCCCTGTTTTTTTTCCTGGGTTTGCATACTCTGGGTTTTCTGATGCGACGGGGCAGTCCAATTCCATTTTTGCCCTACTTACAATTAAAGCCAGAGCCCAAATTTCAAAATTTTTTTACCCAAACAAAGGAAAAATAATGTACAGGCTACGCACTCCGCTACTTTCTTGGGTAAATTTTGTCAGTGTTCTTTAGTGACGTCGTCTACTTTCCTTTCATTACCCGACTGATGCTACATATGTCATTTCAGAACTTTTATTAATTCCCAAGAAATTTCCAGGTTTTCAAGGACTCACACGAACCTTAAATTACCTATAGAGCTGTACTAAATACACTAAAACGATTAGTTTTTAACATTTTTCAGCGATGTCGTTTAGCCAAGAAGAATGCATCAATCATTAGCTGATCTACCATGTGAAAAAGTAAATATGGTAAAAACATTTTAATACAGCAGTAAGGGTTCATGTGGACAAAACAGTACATCAACACTACAGTATCTGAAACCTTACAGGAAAGTTTATTTGTGTTCTTTTGCTGTTTTCCTTCAAATCAGTTAAACCTTACCTTTAGCATCAAATGAGTTCGTTTTTGTTTTCAAATTATTTTATCAATTTGTTGCAGAGCCCATCATGAAGATGGGCTAATCTATAAAACTACTACGTCTACTAAGCGAATGTGTGTGAGACTTCCCCTCCTACTTCAAGAATCCCCAAAAATCCCTCTAGCCGTCCTCTTTGGTTTTTTTTCTTCCTCTACCCTCCTATTAAATAGGTTTGCATCTGAATTTATTTCTTTTTGGTTATTCAGTAGCTTAAAAATTACGATTATGCATGCGTGCAGTTTAAAAATTCTATAATGAGAGCCAAGCTAAAGACAACGAATTTTGAAGAATGAAGAGAAATAAAACTACAGATCCGCGTTCAATTCATGGCCACATAATATGTGAAATATTTTCGCCCAGATGGCCTCACAATGTGCTACACTGCAGTTCCAGATGATACAACAAATGTTTATTTAATTTCAAGGAACACTAATTTTGTTAACAATGGTTGGCAACCACAACCACTGTTCTGGTTGCTAAATATTTTAAACAAACTATTTTAAGTAAACAGCAATTCAACAGTGAGGACAGAAGTTTGGTAGTTATCGGTATAGCCTACAACTTTCAAGATAGTGCTCCCAAAAAAACCAGCTTTTCTCCCCAAAAGCTATCAGTTTTTCTGACAAATTTGTTGATGAACTCTCTTTGGAATGGCTAATAATACTGAAATATGGTCAAATTCCAAATATTAACCAGATAATAAAGGAAACCTTTAGAAAGTAGTCTCAAGTTTATTCAATTTGTGAAAAGGTATCTTCAAAATTATAGCCAATTAACTAGCAGTTACTATGCATACTTCTTACAATTTGGTTGACACACAATTTTAGTCCATTAGCATCATTAAATAAACCAAAACGTCATCAGATAAGGACAGGCGTACTAACACCATTAGAGGAACCATCATTACGGAGTTTTATAGGAAGAGAATCGTTGTAATGTGCCAGAAGTCCACTGTTCAGAAAAACTGCCTTTAACTTTTGAAAAGCTTTAACAAAATCGTCATCCAGCAACTATTTTGTGTTCTTTTTAACAGGTCATTAAGGAGTAAACAACGAAAGCCATATGCGACGCAAATTTTCAATACTGATTTACGAAACGAAGAAATGCTCATAGTTGCAAGCACTTGAACAATCTTGGAAAGCTTAAAGTGTTGCCGGTAGTTTAAGAAGACCTTCACTTATAATCTTGAAACCACGGTGATGAGAACCTCTGAGCATGATGTCGTTGATGAGGTCGCTGGCAAAGTGTGTAAAATATTGTCCAAAACCAAAATCGAGTAACGTGGTAAACCATCTAAATTTCTCAGTTAAAAGTGAGGTGAAATTGAATCGGAAACGGGCTGGTGTTTCTTAAACTATCGAAAACTGGCTGTACTTCCCAGAAACTGTAACAGACACTCGTATTGGGTGGATTGATGATATCTTGATAATTTAAGATCAACTTTGCAATTGCTATCTCTTCCCAGAAAAAGATGGACCTGAATGAAAGTAGTTGGTAGGGTGCTGGAGTTGCACATACATGAATGTGTTGACTGCGACCTCCTGCCCCTCTTTTTACTACTCCCGACAATGTTTTACGAAAAAAAAAACAATCCAAGATCAATCCCATTAATTTGGAACTCCTAGGTTTGTTCGAATAATGCTAACAATCGGGAAAGTTTTGTTTAGGTCCAACTGAGCATTATACCTTTTATGAATTTTACATCCTCTTTTCGCCATTTTACTTAACAACCCCCAAACAATGTATAAAAAAAACACTGATACAACACTAATGCGGATTTCATACTTAATAACTCGTTGCGAGTTGTGGCCAAACCATAACACGCTGAGTCATTCGAGCCTTAGGCACGGTTCCATTTTCGTAGTTGGGTTCCAAGCTTGACCATCAGAGGGCAGTCAAAAACGTGGCTGGATACATTTTGGTATTATTACGTGTGAAATCAAGTTACGATTTCACACGTAATAAATACCAAAATGTGGCCGGCCACGCTTTCGACTGCCCTCTGATGGTCAAGCTTGAAACCCAACTACGAAAAAATGGAAATGGAAAATGAAGGCAAATATTGAGCTGGCACTGTTCGTTTAACTAAGTCACCCATAGGCGGAAAAAAGCTTGGAAAAACCACGTCCCGCGCACAACTTGATATAACTCGTAATAAATACCATAGTGTGACCAGCCATGTTTTTCATCTGCCCTCTGATGGTGTAGCTTGGAACCCAACTATGTAAACGAAGCGAAAATTGAAGCAGATCGTAGGTAAATGTAGAGCTGGCACTGTTCGTTTGGCTAAGTCACCCGTGGGTGAGAAAAAAGTCTGGAGATAGGTCTAAGGAAAAATTAGTATACTCTCATTTTTTTGTTTTGTTTTTTCTGTTGGTATTGTTAAGTCAGGTCATGTTACTTGCCTTAGCAAAAATGTTTAAAACAAATTTTTCCATTTAGGTTCATAGAACAGATTTTAATCAAGCTTTGCCTGAATTATTTTTGTAATGGGAAACGTTCTTCAACTACAATAGGCAACACGTACAAAATAGGCAACCATACATTGGAAGGAAAAAAGAGGAATCTACACTACTGAAAGTGTGTTTTTTTCATATTTGTTTGTTTATCTGTGTGCTCTTGTACTCCCCTGGAAGTACGGCTCTTAGAAAGATGAGAGTATTGCCAAATGAAAGATAATTAAATTACGCTTTGGCTCAGCTTATTTTCGTTGTTCTAATCTGATGCATTACCTCAAAATACATAAGTTAACTGTGAGTAAAGTCACCAGTGTGTAGAAAAAAGCCAGGAAAAAAGTCGAAAAGAGAAATAAATTGTTTTTTCAACTTTGTTTTGTGTTTTTCTGTTGTTGTTATTAGGTCAGGTCAGGCTACTTGCCTTGGCAAACAATTTCAATCAGAAACGACTTTCATAATGCTTTTTCCCATCAGTTATGTTTTCTGCATCCCTTTTTTGCCAATTGTCTGTTTTTGCCTTCTGCTGTTTTTCTTGATTTTTTCTATCTATTCTTAGAATCAGGCCACTTCAGCATTACTAATAACTGTGTTGAAGCGAGTTTATGTTCAAAGGATTGTGCCAGCTTTTGGCTACTGTTCTGTTGCATCATCACATTTTTTTTAGCAAGCTTTATCTTCTGCCTGTGTAGTCGTGATGCTGTTTAAAGCTACGTGTTTGGTGCAAATTTCTGCACTTCGTCTCAGGTTGGTTTTTGGAATTCCGACTTTAGGCCTATATGTCTCTCAGTTTCTTAAATTGTTAGTCAAAAAGTTAAAGCTTAAAGCTAAGTTTATTACTTGCAGTCCACTTGGATTATATCGCCAGTTTGGTTTTGGGTTAACAGCGTGTTGAATTATGGGGTCGTTGGCCAT
Source organism: Lithobius niger (assembly GCA_023313725.1). Taxonomy (NCBI): domain Eukaryota; kingdom Metazoa; phylum Arthropoda; class Chilopoda; order Lithobiomorpha; family Lithobiidae; genus Lithobius; species Lithobius niger. The sequence continues at coordinate 25,853 of JAHWFP010124387.1, read as the reverse complement.
ATCGTCATTTCCACGCAGCACAACATGGCACTGATTAGATGTCAACCATCATAATTACATTTAACTGCTGCTCTCCATTCAGTAACGAAACACGCTCGCCATTTTTTTAAACATATGCCCACTGTGGAGCAAACAATCATGGCCCGGTTGGGGACGACACGTTTTATTTCTTACGTGTGATATCAACTTGCACAGTCACAGTTCGGTACGGTACTGCACGCCTTATTTATCACTTGTGAAATGCCTATAAAATGGTACAATGAGAAAATAAAGAACCTTCATGTTAAAGGACTGTTTATGTCAGGTTGCAGTTTGCACGTGAGTAGTCTAAAAATGCTATTGGGCCGTCCCGTCACATCAGAAACCCCAGATAATACAAACCCAGGAAAAAAAACAGGATTGGTATGTTTCAGGGTGAACCTCCCCTTAAAAATGAATGTAAATACTAATAAAAAAAGATAAGTCATGGATTCAAGTTCAATCATTCTAACAGGCGTAGGTACTGATCCACCCAAAACCAAAACTGGTAGAAAAACCCGCCAAGTTTCCAAAAACGGTCGGCCTTTGAAGGTAGTGATATCATTCCACCAGGGAAAGGCCGAAAAGGTTAATCCTATTAGCCAAGTTAATCGCACCTACTAATAGTTCGAAAGTTAAATGAAAACTAGAAGACTGCTACTAGCGGTAGCAATCTTCAAGTTTTCATTTAACGTCCAAAGTATTATTC